>CAVLJG010000010.1:15126334-15425544 GCA_963669975.1 Acanthoscelides obtectus
GACGCAGACATAATCTGCGGGAGTGGTTTTTAGCGCTCGCTACTTGAAAAATGGATGAAAACTAGCGGGCCGTACCAGTAGCCTAGAGTACGGTAGCTCTCATTTGAAACGTCATAACAATATTGCTCTAGTACTGGTTTAGGATGAAATATGAATAAGGAGATAACACTCTGATTTGAATTTGTTTTTATTTCTCTAAATTTAATAACATTCTTAATATACATTAGGTATTGGATGTGTAGTACTTCTCTGAGAGAGGAAGGAAGCCTTGGCGGACTTTTTAAGATACAAAGTACAAGTTCTCAAGGAAGCAGGCACGTGCAAGAATTCAAACCACCAAGAAAGTTTGTTCTCTCGTTGTCACGCTTTCAAAATTGTGTCTCATTTCATCAGGACGTGCTACAAATGATATTGATGTCGATTATAATATCTATATTAGTAGTTTTTAATTGATATTGTAATGAATTTTAATTAGCTTTCAGTATTCTTTCTAGTACGTACTGTTGAAGAAAATAAACAGCTTGATGTAAACAGAGAACAAACTTTCAGGAGTCAATTCTTTGTACTCCTCTGTATTTAAGTATTACTAGGAACTAAATCTTAGCATGGATATGAAAACATTATTACAATTTTAACAACTAACTCAATTTTATTAACAGCCTCGTGTGAAACATGAGGAAGTGGAAGATCCTGAAAGATGTAAGCCACGTGGCATTCAGATTAGATCCTAGTATAATTTCCAAAAATAAAAAATGATTTTGTTGTTGGGTTCTAAGGTAATCTCACATCCTATATACAACAATCGTTACAATAGAATATCTAAAAATCATATGTACACATTCAGAGAGAATAAAAATATTAAAATAAACGGAGAAAGAAAGGTTAACACTGAATCCTCAGATATCGTTTCCCTCAAACCCTATGGATTGCTTACTTTGTCGAAAAAAATATGATTCAGTGAAAAATTAAAATAGGTCACATTGGAGATTGCTAGATATTTTGTACCTAAAAGACAGCTTATAGAGTATTACCATCTTGAAAAGATAATTTTGAAAAAAACTTAAAATAATCTTTGGTTTGACTTTTTATCAGATCTTATAAAATATAAATGAGTTTTGGCACATGAAATAAGGTGAGATTTGATGAATTCATGATGATAGTGCTAATCCTAATCGAGCTAGGACCATGTTCTTTCGTTAGGCGAACGATCTCCCAGTATACGTCATGAACTGAAAAAGAAAACAATAAAGTAAATTTAATTTGAAAATGTTCAGATCAGATTTTTTTCTCTGGGGATACCTCAAGAGCCGCGTTTACGCCAATAAACCGACGACGATTGTCCAGCTCAAGCACAAAATTTCCGAGGAGATGTCCACTATCCACGAGTGTTGTGCCAGCGAGTTTCCGCGAATTTGAAGTCGAGATTCGAGGAGTGCGTACGTCTCGATGGCTCACATCTCAGTGAGGTTATTTTAAAAAAATAAAATTTCTATCTGTCCTCTTTATTAAAAATATAAATTATCTTTGCTACGCTTTGTAGTTTTTTTTCCTATGATTTTTTAAAAATCCCACTAGCGATGTGACAGGGACTTTTCACTAATTTGAAGTCGAGATTCGAGGAGTGCGTACGTCTCGATGGCTCACATCTCAGTGATGTTATTTTAGAAAAATAAAACTCCCATGTGTCTACTTTATTAAAAATATAAACTATCTTTGCTACGCTTGTAGTTTTTTTTTCCTATGATTTTTTAAAAATCCCACTAGCGATGTGACAGGGACTTTTCACTAATTTGAAGTCGAGATTCGAGGAGTGCGTACGTCTCGATGCCTCACATCTCAGTGAGGTTATTTTAAAAAAATAAAAATCGGAGGTGTCTACTTTATTAAAAATATAAATTATCTTTGCTACGCTTTGTATTTTTTTCCTATGATTTTTTAAAAATCCCACGAGCGATGTGCCAGGGACTTTTCACTAATTTGAAGTCGAGATTCGAGGAGTGCGTACGTCTCGATGCCTCAAATCTCAGTGAAGTTATTTTAAAAAAATAAAATTCGGAGGTGTCTACTTTATTAAAAATATAAATTATCTTTGCTACGCTTTGTAGTTTTTTTCCTATGATTTTTCAAAAATCCCACGAGCGATGTGCCAGAGACTTTTCACTAATTTGAAGTCGAGATTCGAGGAGTGCGTACGTCTCGATGCCTCACATCTCAGTGAAGTTATTTTAAAAAATAAAATTCGGAGGTGTCTACTTTATTAAAAATATAAATTATCTTTGCTACGCTTTTAGTTTTTTTTTCTATGATTTTTCAAAAATCCCACTTTTCACTAATTTGAAGTCGAGATTCGAGGAGTGCGTACGTCTCGATGCCTCACATCTCAGTGAAGTTATTTTAAAAAATAAAATTCGGAGGTGTCTACTTTATTAAAAATATAAATTATCTTTGCTACGCTTTGTAGTTTTTTTCCTATGATTTTTTAAAAATCCCACTAGCGATGTGACAGGGACTTTTCACTAATTTGAAGTCGAGATTCGAGGAGTGCGTACGTCTCGATGCCTCACATCTCAGTGAAGTTATTTTAAAAAAATACAATTCGGAGGTGTCTACTTTATTAAAAATATAAATTATCTTTGCTACGCTTTGTAGTTTGTTTTCTATGATTTTTTGAAAATCCCACGAGCGATGTGCCAGGGACTTTTCACTAATTTGAAGTCGAGATTCGAGGAGTGCGTACGTCTCGATGCCTCACATCTCAGTGAAGTTATTTTAAAAAAATAAAATTCGGAGGTGTCTACTTTATTAAAAATATAAATTATCTTTGCTACGCTTTGTAGTTTTTTTCCTATGATTTTTCAAAAATCCCACGAGCGATGTGCCAGAGACTTTTCACTAATTTGAAGTCGAGATTCGAGGAGTGCGTACGTCTCGATGCCTCACATCTCAGTGAAGTTATTTTAAAAAAATAAAATTCGGAGGTGTCTACTTTATTAAAAATATAAATTATCTTTGCTACGCTTTTTAGTTTTTTTTTTTCTATGATTTTCAAAAATCCCACTTTTCACTAATTTGAAGTCGAGATTCGAGGAGTGCGTACGTCTCGATGCCTCACATCTCAGTGAAGTTATTTTAAAAAAATAAAATTCGGAGGTGTCTACTTTATTAAAAATATAAATTATCTTTGCTACGCTTTGTAGTTTTTTTCCTATGATTTTTTTAAAAATCCCACTAGCGATGTGCCAGGGACTTTTCACTAATTTGAAGTCGAGATTCGAGGAGTGCGTACGTCTCGATGCCTCACATCTCAGTGAGGTTATTTTAAAAAATAAAATTCGGAGGTGTCTACTTATTAAAATATAAATTATCTTTGCTACGCTTTGTAGTTTTTTTCTATGATTTTTCAAAAATCCCACTTTTCACTAATTTGAAGTCGAGATTCGAGGAGTGCGTACGTCTCGATGCCTCACATCTCAGTGAAGTTATTTTAAAAAAATAAAATTCGGAGGTGTCTACTTTATTAAAAATATAAATTATCTTTGCTACGCTTTGTAGTTTTTTTCCTATGATTTTTTAAAAATCCCACTAGCGATGTGACAGGGACTTTTCACTAATTTGAAGTCGAGATTCGAGGAGTGCGTACGACTCGATGCCTCACATCTCAGTGAGGTTATTTTAAAAAAATAAAATTCGGAGGTGTCTACTTTATTAAAAATATAAATTGTCTTTGCTACGCTTTGTAGTTTTTTTTCTATGATTTTTTAAAAATCCCACGAGCGATGTGCCAGGAACTTTTCACTAATTTGAAGTTGAGATTCGAGGAGTGCGTACGTCTCGATGCCTCACATCTCAGTGAGGTTATTTTAAAAAATAAAAATCGGAGGTGTCTATTAAAAATATAAATTATATTTGCTACGCTTTGTAGTTTGTTTTCTATGATTGTTTAAAAATCCCACTAGCGATGTGCCAGGGACTTTTCACTAATTTGAAGTCGAGATTCGAGGAGTGCGTACATCTCGATGGATATCAATGACGTTCTTTTAAAAAAATAAAATTCCCATGTGTCTATCAAAAATATAAATTATCTTCCCTACGCTTTGTACTTTTTTCTATGATTTTTTAAAATCCGCCCATCTTAATGGCCCACTTTGTATAATATTAGTGGTAGCATACTGTCTGTAAAGAGAACTTCTAGAGGCTCCTTCGATACAGATAATTACGACGTAAAACACTATTCTCTATGACGAAGTGGTTTTCTACCAAAAAGTGAAAATAAAGGAAAACACTAAAACATAGTAGCAAAAACCATAATAAAAATCACACAGCTGCAACGAGGCCATGGCGTGTTTCAAATGTGATAATAATTCCATTTATTGGTTTATTGCAGAACAAATATTTAGTTAATAAACGGCAAACCCATCAGAATCGATGCCATCATTTTGAGGCAATTAACGCCCTCTCTACGTAACCACAATACGGCAAATATTTACTCTATGCACACACTTCGCAGTACCTACCCGAACTCTTGACCAATCCTCGCTCAATGTACTTCAAATAGTTTAAAAAATCACAGACGGCAATTATCTGAAACCAAGGAAAATTACATATAAATACACCATTTGTTTAGCCTCGATAGTACACGTATATATGCTTCATTTTACGAGCTTTTTATCATTACGTGAGAAAGTCGTATACGTTTTGTAAACAGAATATGCTCTTCAGTTGCTCATATACAGGGTGGCCCCAGCGACAATGTCGCACCCCCATTTGTTACTCTCCTGGTACATTTTAGGAAAAACGCTCAGACAGGTCAATTTTGATTTCTAGGGGGACCTCGTATATGATCGGTTCTTCATGTTACAACTCTATAAATATTGTAACTGTGTAGTGGCAGATACAAATATTAAATACACCTCAATGAAAGAGTTATTAAGATGAATGGCTAAAAATTCATAAGAAAAATATACCAACCCTATTCCTACAGATTTGTGATATGTTGTACCATGTATCTGCTTCACCTATATTCATTCTGTAGAAGCACAGTCTTGGTACCTCGAGCAACGCACATTTCCTGAAAAACAGAAAATTCTAATATAAACCAAAACCCTTACATAGTACGTCACTGCTGATAGCACAATGGAAACTTAGTGTTCCCTCTGATTGGCGGGTTGTCTATATTTTTAGAATGGGCAGCTTTTCTTTTTAGCCAAAAATTAACGCCAGAATGACATTCGAAAGTCAAACCAGTAGATCTACCGTAAAACGATAGATCTGGCAGCACTGCAAACATACCACAACAACGTTTACTGCTGTGAAGAAGATCTGTCAAAACATGTAGTTTTATTGGCCGGAGAAGCATGGGGGATTACTACTAGAATATCCTGACTTACTTGGGGAACATCGCCTTAGTCTTATCACTAACAGCTTCGATGAGTATTGTACCGGATTCGACTGCCTTAACAACTTTCCCTGACAGGTCGCTGTTGTTGAAGCATAGGCACAGGTGAATATCTTCGTCGTACATTCGGCTAATGAAGCAGTCTGCCTTATCTAGCACTGGGTTTTGGCGCCAGACCAGGAACTCTTTGTGTAGCACTGGATCCACCTAGCATAAAAAATATACTTTTTAGTGAGTCTATATTGCCCCAGAAACATGTAATTTCAGGTGGATTGTTATGACTATTTCCGTCGTCTTTCTACCAATAACAAATGCGCAATTTTGAATTACAAATAATGGGTGATTTTTTTGCTAGTATCTTTTTGGCAACACTGTTTTTGACAGATGACGCGTGAATCGTGTCTTGTGTCATTGTCAAACTTGTTCAGTTTGGTCTATAATTTAACCTTGAATCGACTTACGAACGAACAACGCTTGCAAACTATTGAATTTTACTATCAAAATTCATGCTCGGTTAAGAGAGTGCATCGAGCACTGCTTCCAATTTATGGGCAATTTGGTCGGCCTACTGAGGGAGCTATTCGGAAGCTTGTGACTAAATTTCGAACCCAGTTTACATTATTGGACATTAAACCACCAACACGCAGACGCAGAGTGAGGACTGAAGAAAATATTGCGGCTGTATCCGCCAGTGTTAGTGATGACCGTGAAATGTCGATTCGCCGCCGTTCGCAGCAATTGGGCCTCTGCTACTCCACTACGTGGAAAATTTCGCGACAGGATTTGGGTGTAAAACCTTATAAGATACAGCTGGTGCAAGAATTGAAGCCACACGACCTCCTACGCTTCCCATTTGGTGAATGGGCGCTGGCAAAGTTGGAGGAAGATCCGCATTTTTATCGAAAAATTGTGTTCAGCGACGAAGCTCATTTCTGGTTGAATGGGTACGTTGACAAGCAAAATTTCCGCATCTGAAATGAAGACCAGCCAGAAGCATTGCAAGAGCTACCAATGCATCCCAAAAAAATCACTGTTTGGCGTGGATTATGGGCCGGTGGCATCATCGGGCCGTACTTCTTCAAAGACGACAATGGCCGGAACGTAACTGTGAATGGCGAGCGCTTCCGTGCGATGATAACAAACTTTTTTTTGCCCAAAATGGAAGAGCTGGACTTGGCTGACATGTGGTGTCAACAAGACGGTGCCACATGCCACACCGCACACGAAACAATGGCCCTATTGAGAGGCGAGTTCGGTGAACAATTTATCTCACGTTTGGGTCCCGTCAATTTGCCGCCTAGATCGTGTGATTTAACACCGTTGGACTATTTCTTGTGGGACCACGTTAATGCTAATATCTACAGGGATAAACCAGCAAAGATTGACGCACTGGAAGCCAATATTGAAGCATTTATTCGTGAGATACCGGCCGATATGTTGGAGAGACTGTGCCAAAATTGGACCTGGCGCATGGGCCATCTAAAGCGGAGCCGCGGCCAACATTTACATGAAATAATTTTTAAACATTAAATTATATCGACCGTTCTATCGACTCAAATAAAGATTTAATCATTTTTTCAAATTTTTGGGTTTTTTTTCAAATCCTATACCTCTTAAAAAATCACCCATAACAGGAATTTTTTTATTTCAATTTTGAATCTATTTTTATTTGAAATGGATTTTATATGCCTTGCTACTAAGTTATAAAATCTAGTGGAGATTTAACTGAAGCATCTTTGACATATATTTTTTGTAGTAAATGGTGTTCTTTTAATATCCTCGACTTTCCTTCTTGTTTCATACTTGTGGTTCAACGAAATGTGGTTTGTTTTATTTTTGAATACATTGATTACAATATTGTAGAAAAGAGAAGCCTAATATCGAGTAGTCTCGCTTGGGAATATAACATATCAGGTGGATAAAAAATTGGTAGTTTAAAAATAATTTTAAAAAATTGTTTTTGGATTATTTCTAGCTTCTTAATTTGGTTGGTAAGAGCACCACCCCAAGCTAGTATGGCATAATTCAGGCGATATTCAATAAGTGCATGATATAACATCTTCATTGTTCCATGGTCTAGCTGGTGAGGTACTTCAATTTAAATAATAAAATATAATAATAAATCACCCGTTAGTTTCTAGATCGAAAAATTCTATGACAGCACCTGTCAGCAGTTTTTTCGAGTACTACTATTCGTCATTTGTTTGTCTGGGCGGTCCCATTAGTCACTGCCTAATGTACGTTAGTCGAATCTGTCAGTACTGGTTGCCCAGAAACCAGAAAATGTCAAGGAAAAAAAGAAAGGGAAAGAGAAGAAAAATGGAGAAGAGCAAAGAAAAACAGAAGTGTTTAGATTAAGAGGAGACATTTAGGCGTTTTTAATTGGTACACGGATTAATTTTGAGGTGAACTGAACAAATTTTGATTCGGTTTTGTCGGAGTGTTATTTTAAGTTCACGCTAATTTTTTATTACAGTGCGAGCAGTGGCCTTGAATGTTGACGAACTTGCTCCACTGTGTAGTCCATTGAGCGCGCAACAGAGGGTTGCTGTGCGAATCCGCTTGACTATAACGTCGCTGCGCCTGAAGTTTGACATAATCCCTCAAGTAAGGAATGTCAATTTCTCTGTGTAGTGTCTCGTTTGAAACATTATTATTTATCAAGGGTGACACCGAGGTACTTGGCAGAATTTGTCCATGGTACACGATTGCCGTCTACAGAGACCTTTGCTGGGGGGCCGCGACGTTTTTTGGTACAATAAATAGTCTGCGTTTTCGAATGAA
This sequence comes from Acanthoscelides obtectus, assembly GCA_963669975.1. Lineage (NCBI taxonomy): Eukaryota > Metazoa > Arthropoda > Insecta > Coleoptera > Chrysomelidae > Acanthoscelides > Acanthoscelides obtectus. Next base: position 15,134,514 of record CAVLJG010000010.1, read on the forward strand.
TCAGCCATCGTGAACCAGATCACCAGTACATGACTGGGCGACAAGTGCAGTGTCGACAGCATAGAGGTAGACTTCACAGTTGCTGGTGCAAGGGACATCATGGATAAAAAGCGAATAAAGGATTGGTCCTAGGACCAAACCCTGAGGAACACCGGTCCGTACTGGCCGTGTTGTTGACAAAACATTGTTAATTTTGATCCGAAACTTCCTTCCTTCAAGAAAGGATTTAAGTAATTTTAGAAGCCAAAAAGGAAAACCCTTTTGGATTAGTTTATAAATGAGGCCCGCGTGCCACACCTTATCAAAGGCTTTTGAGACATCCAAAAGCAAGATGCCAGTACTCATGCTGGTTATATGTTCCACCAGCCTGACTGAACGACAGGAATCACATGGTGATATGACGAAAAATTCTCAAGGTGACGATAAATAACCTTTTCGGCGAGCTTAGAAGCAGCTGACAGCAGACTTATGGGACGGTAATCCTGAGGAAATATCGAACCCACCTTCTTTGGAATCATGATGACCTCAGCAGTCTTCCACCCAGCAGGGAAGTACTGGATTCTGAGCGTCGCATTGATTATTGTCACCAAATATGTCAGGGCTTTCGGCGAGAGCAGCTTCAACGCCTCATTGGTGATTTGATCCTCCCAGGTGCTTTACGCACCTTGAGGTCTTTAATATGACTTAGGAGCTGCGCTGCTGTGCAATGTGGAAACTCGGAGGGTTCCGCTAATGTGCTATGTGGAGCCTCAGACGAATCTTCTGAAGCAGAGTCATCTGAAATATCTCCTGACGGATCGTACGATGTGCTGCTCCTCGTCGAGCTCATTATCAAGATCATAGTTGGAAGAGAACTGTTTTTCCATGGCATCAGCGAAAACCTCGACCTTATCCTCCGTTCTGAAGACTACAGTATATTCAGATAAGAGATAGACCGGATGTAAACAAAAGGTTCGGGTGATTTTCACGCTAACGCCGCCGTCTCGACGTAAAACAGGAGCCCTCATTGGTCAATTCGCAATTAAATGCCTATGCCGAGCGGCAGAGCAGTCGTATCAAGGCAGAGTCACATTCAGGTTCAGACGTGTTACGTATGTCGTGTGCATCATTGCAATTTGATATTTCTTTGGACGTTTTCGTTTGTTATCTTATTAAGTTGTTGAGTTTGTCGTTGTTATTGTTATACCTTGTTATTGATTGTTATTGTTATCAACTGCTTGCGCAAAATGCCCAGTAGTACAGATACTGCCGATGAAGTTGTAAACTCCTGTAGTCCACCTAGGAAACGCTCTAAAAAAAGACACCTGAGTGCAGAAATGAAAGAGGTCATTTTGAATATATATAAGATCGAGCGCGAGGAGAACGTGGCATCAACCATCAAAGAAATTGTTGTGAAGGTTTCTCACAAAGTTGGGGTGTGTCGCGCATCAGTGTTTAATGTGTTAAGACAATACAAAAAAAATCACACCTTTTCTGAGCCAATGACCAGTAAACATCGCAAAAGTATTGTTAAATCATTGGATGAAGCTGATAAGCATACGATTAGGAGGAAAGTGCATGAACTCTTCTTTAGGAATGAAATACCTACTATAGATAAAGTACTGCAGGAGGTAAATGGAGATACAACGTTGCCAAATTTCAAACGATCAACTTTCCATGCGTTACTGAAGCATTTAAATTTCAAATGGAAAAAACGGGGTCGTAATAGTTTACTACTGGTTAGAGAAGAAATTGTGCTATGGAGGAGGGATTATTTAACAAAAATTGGGAAATAGAGAAATCAAAACAGGAAGATTTATTACCTTGATGAAACGTGGGTAAACGCAGGACACACTACAAGTAAAGTATGGGTTGATGATTCTGTAACTTCATCCAGGAGGGCCTTTCTAGATGGACTGTCCACCGGATTAAAAAATCCAGCAGGTAAATACGAGTAATAGACAACAATCGGATGTTTTTCAAACCTTGGGAACAAGGTTCTAAACATTAATTCCAGGGGGCAGATAAAACATATTACAAGTAACAAAACTTTTATAACTTTCGATAAAATGCGTGGATGTTTTATTGTCATTTTCATTTGTTAGATCTTTTTTAAGCCATGTTTTTATTTGTTTTCGATATTTCAATAATTTTTTAATATAATCTTAAAATATGTCGAATATTATAAACTTAAAAAAAGTTACTAAGTTTTATATTGTGTACCGTTCCTAATATTTCTAATCATTTTAATTCATAATTTAAGCTTTATAAAGTTATAATTTGTTAATATTAATATTTGCGCGTATTTCAGGTTCCTGACCATTCATTTTTTAAAGGTTTATAACTTTAAATTAAATTGTGAAGCGCTGAGTAATCATATGACGTTCAATATTCTTTCTTTCAATATGACTAAATAATCCCAATTATAGCAATCTTATACTCATGTCTCAATGTTTTTTCGCTGAATGTGATGAAAATATTTGAAAAAGGTTCGCTTATTGAAATAAATCTACACCAGTTAGTACTTCGATTTCCAGGTAAAGGGAAAAGGCTCATTATCTGCCATATTGGCAGTGAGGATGGATTTGTTGTTGACGGTCTGTGGTGCTTTGAGTCTAAGAAAACTGGAGATTACCACGAGGAAATGAATGGCGAATCGTTTGAACAGTGGTTTTCAAAAATTTTACCGAACTTAGAGGAAAACGCAGTAATTATGTTGGATAATGCGCCTTATCATTCTCGAAGAATGGAGAAGGTCCCAACAACGGCTTCAAGGAAAGTTGATGTTCAAAATTGGCTCCGCTCGAAAAATATCAACTTTGAAGAAGCAATGCTGAAAGTACAATTATTAAGAATTGTCAAGGATCACAAGGCGGAATATCAAAAATACGCCATTGACGAAATGGCAGCAAGTCAAAATAAAACTGTGCTTCGTTTACCTCCATACCATTGCGAGCTCAATCCCATTGAGCTCGTATGGGCAGAGGTTAAAAATTATATAGCTAAGCACAATACAACTTTTAAATTTTGTGACCTCAAAGGACTTTTCAAAGAAGCACTAGAATTAATAACAGCGCAAAAATGGGAAAACTGTATTAAGCACGTGAAAGACAAAGTTGAAAAGAGAATGTGGGAACTGGACAATATTTTAGAGGAACAAGTCGAGCCATTCATTATTGACGTTGGTGCTTCAGGCAGTAGCGATGATGAAAGCTCATCAAGCTCATCTTTCCAATAAAAGATGTCGTTCATCAAATTCGGTAAGTTATAAGTAATTATGAAGCTACTGTATTTTTTAATTAATTATTGATATTTTTGAACCCATTTTGGCAAAACCTATTCAAGAATCTACTTTCTGACAATGTTCAACCATGCACATTTTTTTACGTTTTGAACGTTTTAATTTGGTTACATATTTACCTAGAAATCAAAAAATATACTAATCAATATTCTAAAAGCAATTTTAAGAGATATACGATTATTTTTAATTTAGGCTAATTTAAACGCCATTTTGAGATTGTATTCGACTGTATTTCACCAAACATCAGGCGGCATCCGAAGCTGGAAATCGAAGCGAAAATTTTGAAACCCTTATGTACATTTACATCATTATATATTTCTTACCCGACCCCCACTTGATCCTATATCCATCACCAATCGTATCCACATCGAATTGTGCTAATTTACTACAAAGTTACGCAAAGCAGCATCTACTATCTTAAATATGTACTGCGTGACTCTTAATACGTCCCTGCCGAATGTTACAGCGTTCGATGATCACGTGGTCTTGTTTATGTCCGGTCTATCTCTTATCTGAATATACTGTATGCCTTCAGGACCGTGGATGTGCGGGAGTTGTTCTCGCTTTCCGTTTCCGAGTGACTTTGCGACCCTCCACAGAGGAATACTTGAATCAAGCATTCCCGACAGAAATTGGCTCCATTGCTCGTTGCGGAGTTCGTGCAGTGCGTTTCTCACTTCATGGACAAGATTTGTAGCCCTACGAATGTCATCAGGATGTTTTTTAGAGTTTACCCGCGGCAAAACTTGACAGCTGTTGTCACCAAAAATTACAACACCTTTGATAACAAGTAATTATGGTCTCATAGGACACCAGAAAACGACGCTAAACAATTTTTCTGATTTTATTGTCAATAAATTTTTTAATATTGTTTTTAAACAAAGCTAGTCAGCTTATGTAGTGAAAATAAGTCGCATTGGAAGTGATTCTTTGACTAACATTGATCTGGCGATTGAAGAAAGTGTAGCGTACAATACCGTTAAAACCCATACGTCAATTTGGAAATTCGGAATTCTGCAAGGCAATGAAGTACAAGCTTTCGGAAATTACGAGTTTTGAGTGTAGAAAATAAAGAAAGAAAGCGGTGAAAATTACAAAGAACTAGTTGTGAAGACAAGACATGTATTTTATGAAATGAAAAATAATTTTTGATCTATTTACAGATGTTATCTGTAAGTCTAGTAGGGAAATTCGTAATTCGAAACGAAGGAATTTGCAGGTACTTAAAAAAATACTTTAATTGGTAGTATGTTTTCTAAGCTATGAGTATGTAGAATAATCTGTTAGTCATAGTCTTGCCAAATACCATTCGGGCATCTAATTTTTTCCTGTGAAAAAAATCGAAAAACCACAAATGCAAAGTAATATTTTTTAACAGACATCTGTCTGTTCTTTTACGTTCACTTCGTGGTTGAACTAGATAGGTTTCGTTTATGTTTTATACGTATTCAACCGATGACTCATCCTTACCTCTAAGCCTTCTTTGCTTTCCACCTCACAAGTGATATGCACCACTTCCTTGACTGGCGAATCTGGAGGTGAATTTTCCCTGCCATATTTCAGATTAAAGTGCGATGGAGACCGGCGATGCTTCTTGAACAACGCCACACCTGTAACAACGAACAAAGAACACACCTTATTTTTTATAGAATATTAAGATCTTTTATCGTACCTCATCCAGTAATGGCTATGTGAATACATTAAATATAATCAAGGTGTACCTTACACTACCCACACTATGCTGATGTCATACTCGATCATTTTTGACAAGGTTGAGTATCGCATCTTTTTGCTTTGACGAACAACCTTGCTAGTTTGCATTTAAATACGTCTTACTGATACAACAAGGGTTGTACGTGGACGTTAGGTGCTTAAGTATAATAATAATAATAAATAATAGTACATTTATTTCATTTATTTGTTTATTTAACAAATTAGGGACATCAAACAGAGAAAATCTCCAAAAATAGACATCCACAGGTTAAACATGCTAAATTGTAAGGAGTTTTATTTTATAATCTACATACCTATATGAAATAAATAATTCAATTCAGTGAAGAAAAAATATTAATAGGGAGTGGACAACATTCTGTTTTTTTATCAAGTATTTAAACAGTAACATTTCACAAGCAAAAATATCAGCAAATTTATTATAGTTGTTCAGATTTTTTTGCATTCGTACCAGAGAGTTTAAACCAGTAGTTCTACAAAACGGAATATTGAAGTATGTATATAAAAAAATAACAAAAACAACCAATTCTAGGAATTTAAGTGACTATCTAGGTCAGGAATATCATCATGATTTACTTTTGTATCCGATGAAGTTTTTTGAGTTGAAGTAAAAAAATAAAATGTCATCTGGACCTGATGAAATTTCAAACTTCTTAGTAAAAAGAGTATTATATTATATATATATACAGGGTGTCCGCAAAGTTGGGGTTTTCCTTTTCAGAAACAACTACCATTGAAATAACAAAGGTAATGTGTAGTGAAACGAGGGCGACCAAGTAAAAAAAATAAAGGAAAAAGTACTCACTCTCCAGTTGACGAGAAGGGCTAAGTACGTCTCTGCCCGAAATCATACCGCTCCAACAGAAAATGAAATCAGCTGATGCGCTACCGATCAGACGCAGGCAAACAAGGAAGGCAAAATGTTGCGTAAAAAGTCTAGGTATTGCATCCCGTCCAATCGATTTGGGAGAATAAATGGTCCAATGAGCATACCGTTCACCGTGGCAGCCCAAACATTCACCGAAAATGTTTGTTGAAAATGTGCCCGACGGACAGCGTGCGGATTTTCTACTGACCAAACATGAGTGTTGCGAAATTTATTCACCCCATTACGCGTGAACGTAGATTCGTCTGTCACCAATATGCACTTCAAAAAGTCCGGATTATTGTCATGTTGATGCAACAACCACTCACAAAACCGCACTCTTGCTGGAAAATCGTCAGGTTGAAGGGCTTGTACACGTTGGACGTGAAACGGATACAGCCCCTCTTCACGCAGCGTTTGCCACACTTTAGTTTTTGATACTTGCACTTCTCTAGCCACGTCTCTAGTGCTTGTTGTTTTTTGAAACGCAATCGATTATAAGGGTTCGTTTACCTCTACACGCGTGACCGTAATCGTCGGTTGAAGGTTGCATTCTGACCTGACACACTGCCCCCGACCCACTTGTACCAGTCGGTGATATCGCGGGTCGCGGCTACAGGACGGTATTCAGATATTTTTGATGTTGCAGAGCCTTTATCTCGGTTCCCACATTGGTGTATATGCTACTAAGAAAAATTGCTTATGTTTTCAAGATCTACACGTCGTGTAAAGGAAAACCCCAACTTTGCGGACACCCTGTATATATATAACCAAACCACTTGTTTCCTTAATTTTTTTGCAATGGTAAGTTTCCTAATGTACTGAAGAAAAGCAAAGTTGTGCCAACATTTGAAAAGGGTGACCCTGCCGATATGAATAATTACAGGCCAGTAACTGTGCCTTTTTGTTTTTCAAAGATATTTGAATACTGTTTTTAAATATATTACATTCACACATTATCAAGAATAACATACTAACGGATGAGCAACATGATTTCTGTAATAATAAATCCACCACTACAGCGATATATTCATTTTATGGAAAACTAATTGATCTCATTGAGGCTGGCGAATGTCTTTTGTGATCTCAGCAGGGCACCTGACTGCGTCAGTCATGAAATATTGTTAAAAAATTACATGGTTACGGAATTACTGGTAGTTCTCAAATCTTTTTTTAAAAACGGGTCACAATATGTTTCTATATTACATAACTATGATATAGAAACAAAGCAAGTCCAGTCTGCATGTGTTGATATTGATATGGGAGTTCCCCAAGGATCTATATTAGGGCCTCCGTTATTTATACTGTATATAAATAATCTGGGTGAACTGTTTCAAGTAAATTTTACATTGTGTATAGACGATGTCTCAATTATAATTTCAGATCCTCATGATAATGTATTGGTCACTAAATTGAAAGACATTTTGAAGCATCTTTAAAAATGGTTTGCACAAAATTAGTTATTTTTAAACTCAGAGAAGACTGCTGTGGTAAGATTTTTTTTATAAATGAAGATCAACTTATCAGTCTATACTATGCCTGACTGAGGTGCGGCCTTTGCTTCTGGGGTACATCAAGTGCGATGATGCATGTATGTTATTTATATGCCAGGAAAGAGTGATCTGAAGCATTGCCAAAGTGAATAGTATGCATAATTGTAGGGAATTGTTTAAAATATAAAACTATTTAAGAAATGAAGATGTTCATGGGCTAAATACAAGATAATGTCAACAATTATATGTACCTTTTGTGATATATAATGTATCCAGGAAGTCTCCAAGGTATTTAGGGCCAAACATTTTTAACAGTTTGCCAGCAGACATAAGATACGTCAAAGAAACGAATTTTTCAAAATAAAACTTGAGCAGTTTCTTATAACAAAACGCTATTACGTCGTCTCGGAATATTGTGTACTATAAGATTTGTGTTTGTTTATTTTATATTTTGTATTCATTTTGACGAGTTCTGTACATTGAATTTGTGTCGGAAAAACAATAAACTATACTAAGTGACATATAAATCCGAACACCCAGTTTAAATGGTTTTATTTTAATAAAATTTTGTATAAGTACTTAATGAAGCATAATAAGTAAATGATAAAAATTTCAAAATGATTGGACTGCTTTAAAGCCCTTTGACCTTTAATGTGTGGATGCACCCTGATGTGCCACGCATTCTCCAAAGCGCCTAGGCATGCTTCTGATCAGGTGGTCAATGTCCTCCTGTGGTATCTCATTCCAGGCAACCACCAACTCCTCTCGAAGTGCTTCTAGAGTCTGAGGAGGACGTTGCAAATTGAGCAATCTCCTACCCATCATATCCCACACGTGCTCAATTGGGGATAAGTCGGGAGATCTTGGTGGCCATGGTAACAATGTGACATCATTATGTTGAAAGAAGTCTATTGTGACTCTTGCAACATGTGGTCGGGCATTATCTTGTTGGAAAGATGGATCTGCCAGGGTGTCAAGATGGTGTTCTAGAACTTCGTGGATATAACGCTGTGCGTTCATGTTACCTTTGATGAAGATTAAAGGTGAACTGGAACCATAAGCTATAGCACCCCAAACCATAACTCCAACAGTGTGATGAACATATCTTTCAACAAAAAACTGTGGATTCCTCCTTTCACCACGTCGCCTTCTAACCCTGGCACGACCATCGTGCATGCCTAAACAAAATCGAGACTCGTCACTAAAGACAATACTGTTCCATTCCTGATCCCAGAGTGACCGTTGTCTGCACCACTCAAGGCGATTACGTCGGTGAGTTAAAGGCAGGACCCAGTGTGGCCGGTATGAAAACAAGCCAAAACTTCTCATATGTCGGTAAACACTTCGCATGCCAATAGGTCTTCCGTGTTCTGCAAACCATTCATTTGCAATGGACCTGGTAGTGGAGAAACGGTCCCTTAAGGCCAATAATCTTAGGCGGCGATCTTCACGGTCTGTTGTTGTACGGCGGCGTCCAGTGCCCCTTGCTCTTTGCGTACGGCCTTCTCGAAGCCATACCTGACAACACCTAACCACAGTGTCTACACTTGTTTGCACTCTAACTGCAATTGCCCGAAAAGAAAGTCCAGCTTCCCGAAGTCCCACTATACGGCCCCTATCAAACTCACTAAGTTGACGAAATCGTACAGGTCTCCGTACTCTAGGCATCGTAACCGATCGTAAAGGATGTCAAGAACCAAAATCCGCCAACATTGATTCTTTACTGCGGCTGAAATATTCATTTTTAGAGCGTTAGTGAATTAAAAAAAAAAGCAGTATAAAAACCGGAATGTCCAACTGATAAGGCTGAAAATTTTTTCACTTGTTATTTACAGTAAGATAAATACATTCACCAACTTTTATTAAAATAAAACCATTTAATCTGGGTGTTCGGATTTATATGTCACTTAGTATATTAGTATTACAAAAAATCGCGCTAGCGGCGCGGTAAGTAAAAATAAACAACTGCTCCCTATTGACTGAAGGTGATTTCTCGAATTGCAAAAATCGAAATCTATTCTACATCTATTTGCATCGTCTGCTCTTGGCTTCAGTAAAAATCACCATGGTCGAGCGAACAGAAGAAAAAATTCTTTGGAATGCAAACGAGCCACGTGAGTGCGCGTGTGTGCGATAACGAGCAAAAGGAAACAGGTAGAATTTGAGAAGCGACCGTGACATGGACATTGATTTCCGATTGGAAGAATGGCGTAATACACATAAAATTGTATATTTTTAAACCAAGCGCTTCGTCCAAGGTGAAATGATTTCAATGCACGAAACGCGAACCATCCATCGGTACTAGTGTATAATCCGAATTTCAGTGACGGATTAAGTTTAAGTGCTCTGTTATCAAAGTTTGGTGTAACTATTGTATTTGTTTTCGCATTTCTGTGAGTCGATAATATAATTTGATAATACGAGCGTGGTCTGAAAAGTTCCCGAATCAATCAGCACCAACCGCCTAAACTGCGCTAACAGAGCGTTGGAAATGTTCATTCGAACACATTTTTAGTCTAACGTGAACAAACGCGGACAGCTTTCTGATGCCCAAGTGTTCATTTAATATGTGACAAACACGTTCTTTTGATGTCTATAACCTGTACTATCTCTTTCACTTTAGTTCGCTGTTCTTTTTGCTCTCCTAAAATGTTGTTACTTTTGAGTTAGGCGGTGTTAGAGCTCAAGCGACAATATGACACAAATTTGATATTCAGTCTTACGTCCTAAGTCGATGAGCAATGGCAAAAATCTCTAAAGTACTTTCATTTTTATATTTTTATGGCGTTTCATGATATTTCAGAAAATGTAAAAGGTACGTGCAACTTGGATCGCTCATTTTTGTACATTGATGGTTACCATTTATTGTAGATATTTCTCAGTACTGGAACTACTCGAGTATTTTCCGGTTTGTAACAAACTCACTACCTCCCAGTCGCCAGTAACTCCGTTCTGCACTAACATTCGCTCTACCACACAATTACGTTATTACGATAAGCCCTACATATTTAACCCTTACACCGACCTTAAAATTGTCTACGTTTTCTCTTAGTCTAGGGAACGTGTACAATCTGGCAACTCCGCATGGGGGTATCTAGGACTGTCCATCATCTACGAAGCCTCAACCCGCTAGGGCTTCAAATAAAGGAGATACCCATTGAACCCCATGTAATTCCAAATTTCACCGTACAATATAGTCGTTGGACAGCTACTTATTGAATGGCCCCTGTATGTAAAAATCGTTTCCGATCTCTTGATTCCCGCTGTTTCTATAAAATACCAGATGCTCGAAATTCCTTTGTTTGAGACGGAAATTCCCGCGTATGAGTGAAGCAAAGCTTAAAGAAGGAATTTTCGTTGGACCTCAAATACGAGAACCTTTTAAGGACCAAAATTTTTAAACTATACTTTCGAGAAAGAAAAAGAGGGCATGGGATGCCTTCAAAAATGTATGTAGCAACTTCCTAGGCAGCAAAAAGTCGGACAGCTTCAATGATCTAGTTGAAGAACTTATCCAATCTTATAAGTCCTTAGGTTGCAAAATGTCACTTAAGCATTGTCTTCACTCACAATTATAACTCTTCCCTGACAATTTGGGTGCAGTTTCAGACGAGCACGGCTAAAGATTTCACCAGCAAATTGCTTAGATGGACCCTTAACCGTGGCGAATTGTTTTTCTAATACAATATGAAGTATACATATTATGTAAAAAAAGTGAATTTGTTATTTTTTTTTCTAGTTTTTAGAAATTCACCACTAGATCGCTTATAATTTCGGATTTTCATATTTTATATTCTCCCTCCTCTAAAAACTTGTGGGTGATTGGGAGAAATTCACTGCATATTAGATTTCAGTACAACACAGTAGACGTAAAAAATCGGAAAAAAATTCGGATATACTCGTAGTAGAATACCAAAGTTGATGACAGTAGCGAAACTCATTGTACGTCACTGCTATTATGAGAAGGCCTTCGAAAATGCGGCGCTTCTTTGTGAAATGTCGGCAACCGTCGCTGTAATCAAAAGGTACCGCGTCAAACCAGTGGCGCACGATGATTTCTGCTACTGTCATCAATTCTGGCATTTGACTATAGCGACAAAAATTTTCGCAATGTCGAACTGTGTATTCCAACTGTTTAACTTCCCAAGCGTAAACGGGGAAGGTGTTTTAAAGGTGACGTTGCCGTACCGCCTGCGTGAAACATAACCTAACCCAAAATTGCATTCTTCTTCACATATTGGAAGACCAGACTTGTCTGCAGATCAGTTACGTGTCCTCACTCGGTAACACACATCTCCTGATAATTGGTATTATTATTTGATAAACCAAATAAAAGATAGCAAACATTCTTAAAGAGAGGCACGCCGATTACAAAAGTAAAACAAAACATATGTACGAGGTACGAGGGTGGTCCCAGAAGTACCCGGCCTGACCTAGAGATGGCGATAGTAGTAGCCCCCTAGGATTATTTTCTGTTTCCAAAAAAATGGCTCAGTGGTCAAAGATTTTTCAACGGCGAAGAAGTAATGTCGGCAGTTAATGGCTATTTTGAGGAGCAAGACAGTTCTTATTATAAAAAGGGTATCGAACTTATTAAACATCGCTGCCAAAAGTTTTTTACAAAAATTTTGTGTTTTCTTCGTTGGGTCGGGTACTTCTGGCAGCACCGTCGTATATCATGTCAAACAGAGCGAAAAACACACAGAAAAACCACTGATATGTCGCAACAAACACGTCATTTGCAGGCTCCCCTTCATTGGTTGAACCGGGAACGGCAACGGCAGAAAGTTAAAGCGTCGTCAAGTCTAGCGCTAGCATTGCGGACGAACGTTGCGGAATTCCTGCTTATGAACAGTTTAACGATAGAAACTTTTTTTTATCTTCTGCTTCGATTTGTTCATACATTTGCTATGAAAACATATTCACACACATCAACTAACTTACCAGTCTCATCCTTAGCGCCGTTTAGTTGAGGATGTAGATGTGGGTTGGGGGAACTGGGCGTGGAAGTGAGCACGAGTGTTTTCAAAGCAGCAACTTCTGCGGTGAGGACGTCCACTTTCATCTGGCTTTCCTTCAGTGCTTTTTCGGACGCTGCTTGCTTCTCATTAGCCTCTCTCACCATATTATGAGCCTCCTGGAATGAACGGTTTCTTGTCAGTAGGATAGCTTAAATATTTACGTATTTATTTAATTGTAACACCAACTATTACTGGGGGAGGCATCAGAACACAGTAAATATAACTTAACAATCACAAAATATACTCAGTGATATTAGAAATGTTACACTCAGAAAAAATAATTTCTTCAACAACATAATGACTATTTATATATAAAGCATGCCGTGGCAACAATGTCGACGTTTTATTTTTGTTTTTGTTCACCTTTGTTATAATCTCTTCTAGTCCTACGAGACCGTTCTGCCTACTACGCGTCAGAAGTTTTTGTGAAGAAAGCAGTTTCTGAGAGCTGAGTAGTACAGATATTTTTGGTTATTGCTCTTTCATTTACCTACTAGTATTAAGCATAACAAAATGCCTCGTGTTCGAAGACGTCTAAATTATTTATCACCATGTTGACAGGGGTAGAATTATTTCCTACTTATTGAATGGCCCCTGTATATCGTTTCCGATCTCTTGATTCCCGTTGTTTCTATAAAATACCAGATGCTCGAAATTCCTTTGTTTGAGACGGAAATTCCCGCGTATGAGTGAAGCAAAGCTTAAAGAAGGAATTTTCGTTGGACTTCAAATACGAGAACCTTTTAAGGACCAAAATTTTGAAACTACACTTTCGAGAAAGAAAGAGAGGGCATGGGATGCAATGTCGACGTTTTATCTTTGTTTTTGTGCACCTTTGTTAAAATCTCTTCTAGTCCTACGAGACCGTTTTGCCTACTACGCGTCAGAAGTTTTTGTGAAGAAAGCAGTTTCTGAGAGCTGAGTAGTACAGATATTTTCGGTTATTGCTCTTTCATTTACGCATACCAAAATGTCTCGTGTTCGAAGACGTCTAAATTATCACCATGTTGACACGGTTAGAACTATTGCCTATCGAGATGTTGGTTGGTCCTATCGCGAAATTTCCCGCCGTGTTAATTGTACTGCAATGACGGTAATGCGTGTGTGGATAGAAGAAGGTAAAGGAACACGAAGAAGGCCAACTGGTCCACCGAGGCGTACCACATGGTTTGGAGAAGAAGGTAGACCTGGTACTATGCGTACACTCTGTCGCCGCATTCTTCGAGCCTTTGGACTTTTTTGATACCGTCCCCGGTTAGTGTTTCCTCTGTCTGCGGACCGCTGTCGTCAAAGTTTGAACTGAAGCAGAGAACGGCAACACTGAGAGGCAGAATGGCATAATGTCATCTTCAGCGACGAATCGCGATTCTGTCTTGGTACGCACGATGGTCGTAGAAGGTTAAGAGAATGGCGTGATATTGTATTTGCTGTTAGAGGCATGTGCACAGGATTGTTGGAGTAATGGTTTGGGGGGGTTATTGTCTATGGTAGCCGATTCACCCCTTCTAAAAAAACAACAAAATAAAATAGACGGATTAAGTCAACATACATTGGTATGAGTAATGCCGATTCAGTTATAAAAATACGAAGAGATAATAGGTAATAAATAAACGGGAAAAAAACTCTGATCCAAACTATGTTATATTGTTCTGAATTTTTGTAAATATCTTTTTAACTGTACTGTGTAACTCCGGGAAGACTGGATACCTGGATAGTCTTTATGTTTCTAAAGAAAGAAACCCGAACAGATTACAGAAACAAGTAACAATGCTGATGCAAGACTGCGGGAGGCGGTTAGAGATTTGCCTACTTTTGCTGATCAGTAAATAATCGTAAAAAATCTGCTTACATAATACTTGAACGGCCCCTTATACAAGTGAAGTATTGAGTCAATCTCATTTCTTCAATCACTCCCGTCAACAAATTTTAAATAAGTAAACTAGACAAGCTACCTTGAAGCATTGTTGTAGTAAGTAAAAGTAAACAAAGAATTTTACACTCAGTCCACTTCGAGGCCCAAAGTCCTTTCGGGCTCATGGCAATAACACTGAAATAGATGAGCCTGCAAGGAAACGGATTGTTTTTGAAATACCGTCCTCGTTCGTGCAAGCAGAAGCGAGATCTGGAACTAAATATTTAATTTCCGTTCTGGGGAAGGCAGACGCCCACACTTTCTAATCTGAAAGAATCCGACGCCGGCGGATGCACGGATTTCGTGGGAATACACACGGCCATTGCCACCGCATTCCAGGAAATGCATGAAATATACAGGGTGGTCTGATCAGACTAGTATTTAGCTCCATACTGCGCTGAGCAGTAAATTAAGCCATATACAGGGTGGCGAATCGAAAACGAAACAGACGCATTTACTGGCAGCTCAGTTTTTTTAAAAACGCACAGTCCCGTCAATTTTGTTTTCGAGGGGGACACAAGTTTGGCAAAAAATCACGTTAGCACGTGCAGCCCCCTGGGCGGGGGTGACACCACCCCAAAATCTTGAATGGAAAGGGGGGTCGAGTGATACCTTATTTTAAAGGTCTTTCAATTCCCTTTATAATGATGTAAAATACATTAGCGTCAGTTCAGTAATTTTGAAGATTTGTTGATTTAAAGCTTAAAGTAGATTTTAATAGGTACATCAGATTAGTTTGTACTACTTTCAGAAGAAATTTGGCTAAAAGAATTTACTTAATAAGTAAATGCTTTTCGTCACTACGCCCACGGTTTGTTTATTATTTTGTTGTTGAAAATAGCTTTTGGAGCGGAAAATTAAAAACAAACTGCGTGGTCAAAGGTTCCAGTCACCAGAAGAAGCAGTTGACGCATTCAAAAATGCCGTTTTGGATCTGCCAGCAAACGAGTCGAATAAGTGCTTCGAAAATTGGTTCGGGCGCATGCAGATGTGTATTAATCTTCGCGGAGAATACTTCGAAAAACAATAAAGTCATTTAAAACTACCTACAGTGTTGTTTTATTTCCATATGCAAAACTTAAAAGGCATTTTTTTTATAATCCAACTACCACGAAGGCCTAAGGCCTAAGCACCCATTGGGTACCGTGGGGCTATGGGGGATACATGGGAAAGGGGGGACGCCACACGGACTCTGGCGAGGTAACACGTGTGCATGCAACATGCACACATTCTGGCTCCGCCTACGTGTACCGCCGGGTGGTACCTCCGCGTTCGACAGTCAGAGACCATCTACCACCTACGGACAATCACAACATCCATAGCCAAGAGAAAAATTTCTCCTGGGACGGAACTCGAACCCGCACAGCGCACGGCGACTGATCAGGAGACCGAAGAGTCTACTACTGCTGCCACCGCTGCTGCCTGAAATGTCCCAATTGGAGATTGGTCAGGCGATCGTGGTGGCCAAGGTAAACGGTTGATGCGATGTTGATCCATAAAGGCTAACGATTCTCTGGCAATATGCAGTCTGGCATTGTCTTGCTGAAAAATCGGGTTTTGGATGATGTTTAGGAATGGAATGGAGATGAGGCTTCCTGAATATAACGACCACCTGATTCCATTCCCGGTCCCATATAATTCTTTCTCTACACCAGAGCAAATGGTTACCCCCATGTTCAGGTGTGAGAGGTAGCACATAATGTGACTGAAAAAATGCCAAACTGTCGTATTCGGCGATATACCCTACGCATGCCAACCATCCTTTCCTGCTCCTTAAACCACTGATTAGCGATGGGTCAAGTCTTAACCGGCAGTCTTGTCACTGTGGTCCCTCTGGGATGTCCAGAATCCCTCTCTCGCTGTCCGTCGCCGCAATATACTGCGTAAGGATCTGTTGGCCCTCCTAGAAACTTCTCTTATCCATAGACCGGCTTCATGCATCTCTACAATTTGACCCCTCTCAAAGTCACTTAACTGGGACACCCGGCTAATTCTACTCACTCTAGGCATTTTGAGCAATCACAAGAAGGCTTCTCAATCAGCTTCACGAAATTTAACTGACACCCTAAATGTACGAAAACTGAATGCTTCTCTTTTACCAAACAATACAAACAGCCACCACAAAGACTTGACAGGAAAACCTGACCATTTTATCACTTGTTGTTCATGACAAGATAAATCGATTTGTAAAAATTCTTGAATTCTGAAAAACATAGTAAGTGTCACTCAGTTAATCTGATATTGATATGTTTCTTAAAAAATGAATGTAACAAGAACCGCATTTATATATTGTCAGCTGATGATTCTATTTGCCTTTAAAAATTATGTCATTCATTTTGAGAATGCTGTTTTTGGCGTTGTCAATGTGACAACTGTGGATATGAAATTTTTTTAAACTGTCACAAATTAGTTGATAAATCTGGTCCAACAGCTGTTTGGATAATTTCTTAGTGAATTTTGATAAGGATTTTAATGTATCTGTTGTGGATCACTGTTTGTCTGACCATTACTGTATAATCCTCAATATCCGGGTATCTAAAGTGCAGTGCAACGAAGCCAATAAGTATTCAAATATTCGAGACTTTTCTGAACAGAATATACAAAATTTCACACTAAAATTGAGTCAAGAAAGCTGGTTGGAAATGTACCAACAGTTTTCTACGGAAAGCGCTTGTGATACATTCTTTAACATCATCTTGTATCATTTCAATGTTTCATTTCCTTATAGAAGAATACGCCTTGAAAGACAGAAGAAAGTGGTTCTGCCAGTCAAGTTAGTAGAACTGAGAGACAGAGTTATACTTTATCTGAAGTCACTTGAAATAGCATAAAAACCTTTGGTCGGCGCGTCCTTTGTAATTTCATGACGTATCATAGGCGTGCGGTCATTTATTTAGAACGATAATAATAATGTTTTTATATCACAATAAATGGATTTTACTATCTTCTTATTTTTTTGATTTGGGATAAAAAATACTTATATTGGGAGTTTAATTTATGTTGACTGAAAGTTAAGAAATGGAAAAATTACAGAATTCCAACGTAGGCAAATATTTACATAGCAGGTAGGTATATAAAAAGGTATATAAAGACTTACATTATAGGTATTTATATATCATCCTCGCCTTCGGAGCTGTCGCTAGAGTCATCTTGTAGAGGAATTACAACGGGATTTACAGGAGGCAAAACACAATATTCATTTTATTTTTCAATAATATGCCTAGAACACTGCTTCCATAGGTCTGTGGCAGCAATATGAGATACTGCATCTCTTATTGTGGCCAATAGCGATTCACTTAATTGAGGGGTCTGATTATGTTTTCTTACTTTTTTTTTAAAGCAGCCCAGACCAACTCAATCGGGTTAAAAATGCAGTAATAGGGAGGTAGACGTAATACTTCATGGCCATTTGCTGAAGCAGATTGTCAACAACATACTCTTTTTCAAATTTTTGTCTTTTAATAAGATCCAATAATATGGCTTTGGTTGATTTTTGTGGTATTTCCATTCCCTTATCCTTCATAAATCAATAATGTCGTGTTTTTTTGTGCCTGTATTCGGAATTTTGTTTTTCGTCGGGAATGGTATGGCGCATTGTCCATAATAATCACTGAATTTGGGGAAATGTTTGGTATTAACTGCTGCTCTATCCACTTTTCAAATAAGTCGGAGGTCATGTCCTCATGATAGTCGGCACATGATTCTTTGATATTTTTGGCAGATAACAGCAAGGCATTAGGTATAAATCCATTTTCACTGCCAGCATTGAGAATAATGATTCGTTTTCCACGGTTGCATGGTGCATTTAAAATGCACTTGTTGTTGTCGTCAACCCAGCCGTACTTCACAACATCATGGGTATCATACCACGTTTCATCCAGGTAAATCAGATTTCTTTTCTGCTCTCTATAGATTTTAACTTTGTGCAAAAATTCTTGGCGCAATTCAACGATTTCGAGACGACTCCATAATCACCATTCTTTTATCTAATTTTTTGTATTGAAAACCACACAGCTTTACAATACAGTGCAGTGAGTCTAAGCATTGTAATTATAAAAATCTTCAGGCACCAAATGTTCTTTATAAAATCCGTATGTTATACGACGAATATCTTCCTGAAAACCCACGTCTATTCTTTTTAATTTTTGCCCTATGCGCTTTCTGTGGAAGGAATGGTTGAGTACATCTCCCCTTTTTATAACCCGATAAATGGTAGACCGACTGATTTTGTCAGTATACAAATTCTGTTTAAAATTTGATTTTGCGAGGAATCTGGATTTTCGTTTTTCAGACAATCATACATATTTAGGATTACTCTTTGGGTCTGTTCCTCTAAATCTTTATGAAAGAATTCTGCCTGCACAGGTTCATCAACCATCTCCTCGTGGCTGGAGCATTTTCCCAAGGTCTCCAAAGAGCCATATTTAGGACACACAAGAACAATCAATACAACAATTAAATCAACAAGTAAACTGAGTATTCAAAAGTCAAAAACACACAAACTAATAAAATCTATGAAAAAACACGGACAGACTAAAGAAAACACGTTTATATTCACCGCTACACGGCACTGGCTAAACTGTTTCAATTTTCAGTAGCCACCTGCACTTGTTCGGAGCTCTGAAATACACGCTTTCTCATTGGCTATGTCCACGCATAGGCGTGCTTTACTCCACGTGGACCGGTGAAACTGCCTTTGATCTTAGGGATATTTGCTGCGAAATTTGGCGATTTTGCAGCAACAGAGCATGTTAAATATAGATATATAAAACGCACCCGGTATTTCACAGTGTTTCAAGTGACTTCAGATAAAGTATACATTATGTCATTCTTTGGCAAAAGCTGATGGCAGGTACAAAGAACTTAGTAAGCAAGTTACAAAAACTTAGTAAATATAGGCAACAATGTATAGATTCTAAAATCGATTCCTCAAGCAATCGTAGTAAATGCACGTGGCGGCATATTATTAATAACATACAAAAAAAGATCTAAGAAAACTATAAATATAACTGAGGATGGTGAACAAGTACTAGATCAAATTTTAGCAACCAAATTTAATGAGCATTTTACATTAGATGTGAAAAACCATACAGTTATAGAGGGTGATGTGTGCTATTTGGTTTTCAGTTGAGTGGTTTTGACTCAATTTCAAAATAATTTGCACAAAAAAGGTATCGTGGAGATCTGTTCGCCTTTATCATACCTAATTAATCTTTCTTGTGAACAGGGAACTTTCCCTCGTATCTTCCCTACGTTTTGTAGTCTTTTCCTAGATTTTCAAAAATCCGCTCAACATAATGGTCTACCCTGTATATACTTATTGTGTATGTTTTCAATGCAACACTGTACATAATTAAATTGCGAATGAAAAAATTTAAATATCGCTGCACACGGCGGAAGCTGTTAACTGCCCGGTATGTAGAAATATCCTGTACCTGCAGAACAAGATCATGTGCCATTTTTCTATTTCGTTTTCATTCGCGAATGAATAACATAAATACATTGGAATTAATTGAGCGAAAAACGATTTCCTGGGCAAGTTTTTATCAGTTTGAGTATTAACGCAAACAAGGAAAAGCTCGCCAACTAACCGGTGAAAGTTCTAAGTATTTAAATACTTATTTGCTGCATTGATATGCATCCGTAATATTGGAATCTCAAATCCAGTTTTCGAAATAGGCATTGAAAAACATACCTGTGTCGAGATGAAAGTTGATTTATGCAGGTGCTTCATTTATTTCGATCGTCCCCGGAACATTCGTCAGATTTTCACTTAAATTTCCTATTTTTACCGTGTCAGAAATTTCAGAATGACTTTCATTGATATCAAAAGTGCAACACTTACAGTCTCCTTCCTACAACCCCCAGTTTTTAACCCCTACAAACATTATTCGTCGGATTTTCACTTAAATTTCCTATTTTTACCGTGTCAGAAATTTCAGAATGACTTTCATTGATATCAAAAGTGCAACACTTACAGTCTCCTTCCTACAACCCCCAGTTTTTAACCCCTACAAACATTATTCGTCGGATTTTCACTTAAATTTCCTATTTTTACCGGGTCAGGAGTTTCAGAATGCCTCTCATTGATATCAAAGTTGCAACACAGTCTCCTTCCTACAACCCCAGTTTTTAACCCCTACAAATTTTTTCTTAAACCGATTAGGGGCTTCTCAAACTACATAAACGAAGTTTGAGCGATTATTATTTTTTTTTTCGTTTTTTTTTTAGCTTATAGCCCCGGCGCCACTTTACTGATTTTTAAAAACTTTGGCTTTGGAAAATTTCATCAAAATTCGAGTGGTAATTTTCCATTTATAAACAGGGGTAAAGTATTAGCGGACAACCAGGCAGACCGAAAAAAATAAGTGATATAGCTGTTCTCATTTTCGAAATTGATTGCGTTTACAATACTTCCTCGCCACTGGCGTGGGAAGTAAAAAGGCTGTTACATGGAGCAGTTGAAATTCTCATTTTAATAAACTTATTTGGCATGATTTTGATTTGTACTTTGAGAAAAACTGCTGAGGAACTATTTGTAGTTAGACCAATAAACATTAATATACTAAGTGACATATAAATCCGAACACCTAGTTTAAATGGTTTTATTTTAATAAAATTTTGTATAAGTACTTAATGAAGCATAATAAGTAAATGATAAAAATTTCAAAATGATTGCACCGCTTTAAAGCCCTTTGACCTTTAATAATGTGTGGATGCACCCATGCTTCTGATCAGGTGGTCAATGTCCTCCTGTGGCAACCACCAACTCCTCTCGAAGTGCTTCTAGAGTCTGAGGAGGACGTTGCAAATTGAGCAATCTCTTACCCATCATATCCCACACGTGCTCAATTGGGGATAAGTCGGGAAATCTTGGTGGCCATGGTAACAATGTGACATCATTATGTTGAAAGCAGTCTATTGTGACTCTTGCAACATGTGGTCGGGCATTATCTTGTTGGAAAGTTGGATCTGCCAGGGTGTCAAGATAGGGTAAAAGATGGGGTTCTAGAACTTCGTGGATATAACCATAACTCCAACAGTGTGATGAACATGTCTTTCAAGAAAAAACTGTGGATTCCTCCTTTCACCACGTCGCCTTCTAACCCTTACGACCGTACGTAATCGCCTTGTGTGGTGCAGACAACGGTCACTCTGGGATCAGGAATGGAACAATATTGTCTTTAGTGACGAGTCTCGATTTTGTTTAGGCATGCACGATGGTCGTGCCAGGGTTAGAAGGCGACGTGGTGAAGGAGGAATCAACAGTTTTTTGTTGAAAGACATGTTCATCACACTGTTGGAGTTATGGTTTGGGGTACTATAGCTTATGGTTCCAGGTCACCTTTAATCTTCATCAGAGGTAACATGAACGCGCAGCGTTATATCCACGAAGTTCTAGAACCCCATCTTTTACCCTATCTTGACACCCTGGCAGATCCAACTTTCCAACAAGATAATGCCCGACCACATGTTGCAAGAGTCACAATAGACTTCTGTCAACATAATGATGTCACATTGTTACCATGGCCACCAAGATCTCCCGACTTATCCCCAATTGAGCACGTGTGGGATATGATGGGTAGGAGATTGCTCAATTTGCAACGTCCTCCTCAGACTCTAGAAGCACTTCGAGAGGAGTTGGTGGTTGCCTGGAATGAGATACCACAGGAGGACATTGACCACCTGATCAGAAGCATGCCTAGGCGCGTTGGAGAATGCGTAGCACATCAGGGTGCATCCACACATTATTAAAGGTCAAAGGGCTTTAAAGCAGTGCAATCATTTTGAAATTTTTATCATTTACTTATTATGCTTCATTAAGTATACAAAATTTTATTAAAATAAAACCATTTAAACTGGGTGTTCGGATTTATATGTCACTTAGTATAGTTACATTTTAAAATCACGCTCAAGTGCAAATGGATGACAGTTTAACTTCTCACGCGTACTGACGAGGAAGTATTGCAATACCATTTACTAAATTGACAATAATAAAAAGCCATTATATTTGGAAAATAAACGTATACCAATAGAATCATTTATCAGATATAAACACTTATCCGCCATGCCTCACACCAAGACGGCTTTATTTAACCACCGATCTTCCACATTGCACAACTCTATTCCTGAAAACCTGAAACCATTGTCTTTAAATAGGTTTAGATATTATTTGAAAGATCACCTCCTGGATAAATAAGTGTATTTTCGTATGTGTATGTGCTTGAAGATTTAATTTCAAATTTAAATGAATCACATAATTTTACTATTACACCTGTTTCTGATATTTAGGTGGGAGAATAGCTACATGTACTAAACTTTTATGTCATTATAAATGAAGACGATTATCATTATTATACGGACAAAAGACGAAAAAATACAATCGCTCAATCTTCTTAGACGCTCCTGATCATTCTCGGAAAAAAATCTGAAACGTTGTAACACTATTTTATTTCCACCGCGTCTGAATCAATTTTCAAAATCTATCTGATTTACAGAAGCATCACAGAACGCTAAAGTGGTACTTACTTCTAATACACAAATATTGTTAAAATATACAGGGTGTTTCAGTTTATTGTTGCATAACTTTAAGATTCGATAGAACTTTTAAAATTAATGCATAAAGTCTATATAAACATAGGTCGAAAAATGCGTGGCTTCCGAAATACAGGGTGTTTAAATTTACTTTCTAAAATAGTTTTTTTTAAATATTTCGAACATTATTTGATGTCTCATAGTGAAAATTGGTATACAAGGGTTTTTTGGTACGACAAAACGAACCATGGACATAGTTTTACTGTAGCCGCTAGAGGGCGCTCTCTACTGTACCTGTAGTGTATTAAAATGACCGAAAATTTTGTCTTAGTGCAATTTTTTGCTTTTTGAATAAAAATACTGATTCTTCGCACTTTTCAACATAAAAAAGCTCTCCTGTGAGTTTTCGTTACAGTTAGCCGTTTTTGGGATATTTCGATTTTTAAGGTTCGATGCATTTTTAATTATTTATGGGAAAATAATATTTTTTTTACATTTTCGATTTGGGCATTACAAGTAATTAAGATGATCGTTTAGATTGTGTTTTTAAACACAGCAATAATTCCTAACTCCAGATAAACACAAAAAACAGAATATTAATTTGTTTAATTTTCCAATATTATTTTTAACAACTTAAATTAATTATTTACAACTAAAATGCTATTGGATAGTTAGGACAAACATACAAAATCTAAAGTAGTTGCTCGAAATGTAACCCAATTGTTCAATACACAATTCACATCTACGAATGATCGAACGTGGTATGGCATTATTCAAATAAGGCCTTATTTCATCACATGCATTCCTGATTCTGTCTATTAGCATATCTCTTGTGGTTACGGGAGTCTGGTACACTTTTTCTTTTAGAAATCCCACACAAAGAAATCTAATGGATTTAGGTCAGGGGATCGTGGAGGCCAGGCGACTGGTCCTCCACGGCCGATCCATCTTTCTGGATAATTTTCATCCAGCCAGTTTCTAACTATTCTCGAATAATGAGCTGGACAACCATCACACTGGAAACAGGCCAATGTTCTTAAATCTAACATAACATCATCCCACATATTTGCATGTTCAGCCTTAAAGAGTCTAAGAAGGTCGCAGCATTTAACCTTGCTGGCAAAAGGTAGGGTCCAAATAGTCGATTACGATAGATACCAAATTGATTATGAAAATTTACCACTCCACGTCTAGTGAAGCATGACTCATCTGTCCATAAAACGTTACTTAAAAACTCCCTATTATTATCAGTTCTATCAAGAATCCACTGACAAAATGTGATTCTTCGTTCTCCCTCCCCTGGCTGTAGTCCTTGCACAGATTGCAAATGGTAAGGACGTCTATGGTCATTTCTAAGAACACGGTGAACATGGCTTGCTGAAATTCCCAAGGCACCAGAAACTCTCATAACACTTGTGGTCGGATCTCTATCAAACTTGCAGAATCATACGGGTAAATCTGCGCTGACGAACATTTATGTTTTGATCCATTTGGAGATTTCCAAAACCATTTTCAATTATTTGGCGATGCACTCTTACAAATACTGAGCGAGTTGGATGTCGTCTGTTTGGAAATCTTCGTGCGTATTCTCTGGCTGCTTCTGCTGCGTTTCCATTTACAAAGCCACACGCAAAATGAATATCCGCTAACTCTTGATTGGAGAATAAAAATGGCACTGTTATAAACTTAAAAAAAAACAGGTAAATGAAACTAAATTTCGTGCATTCACAATTGCAAAAAAAACGTTTCAGGTTTCAACAGACAACAAAACTAACTGTCAACTAATTGACGTTTAACCTTATTCTGCTTTCAATTTCAAAAATATTTGCAGGCACAGCCTACTTCTAAAAATTATCGAGATACTGACTTTTTAACATTATTTTATCATAAATAATTAAAAATGCATCGAAATTTAAAAATCGAAATATCTCAAAAACGGCTAACTATAACGAAAACTCACAGAAGAGCTTTGTTATGTTGAAAAGTGCGAAGAATCAATATTTTTATTCAAAAAGCAAAAAATTGCACTAAGAAAAAATTTTCGGTCATTTTAATACACTACAGGTACAGTAGAGCGCGCCCTCTAGCGGCTACAGCAAAAATATGCCCATGTTTCGTTTTGTCGTACCAAAAAACCCTTGTATACCAATTTTCACTGTTATACATCAAATATTGTTCGAAATATTTAAAAAAACTATTTTAGAAGGTAAATTTAAACGGAAGCCACGCATTTTTCGATCCATGTTTATATAGACTTTATGCATTAATTTAAAAAGTTCTATCGAATCTTAAAGTTATGCAACAATAAACTGAAACACCCTGTATAAATATTCTTCCTATTCATCTACAAATTAATGCAGTTTTATCTGTTAGCTTGCAAAGAATAAGTACGATGTACCACTTGTCTCTCAGTGGTCCTGTCCAGAATATGTCCAGAACTTATCAGTATGTAAGCTATCGTTGTTTGAAGAAGCAGACACATTATCGAATTATGGTGTCATATTTCAAACGGCAATCAACTATTCTTCCAAAATGAGAAATTACCCGCTACATTTGACTTTTGCATTTGCGAGTACCTAACGTCCCCTGTTTATTGCCCAGCACCGTGAGCTGTCGACTGGGCGCGCACCCAATTCTCCAGAAACCATCATAAATTTGGAACGCTGGCCAACCTTCGGCTTGCCAGAAAACCATAATGACCAATAAACTGTAGGAATAAATAGCTTCCATTCGGGATTTATAATTTTACGAGTCGTTTTACGATTAGAAAGTCAACTTGGAATTGTATAGCGCGTACGACAATGTTCGAAATTGCTGTCTTTTCAATCCAAACGGGATGGTACAGCGCGAGCTGAGCGTTCGGTCTTTATTGGGGGTTGTAAACAGGCCAAAAGATGCGTTTTTTTCTATAAAAATCTCAGAAGTCAGAACCTAACAGACGTGTACTATTTTTATAACGTTTGCAATAGGCTAAATACCCAAGCTCTTTACAGTTAAGACCTGCATGAATAAAACAAAAACTAAAGATATGTATAAGCAAAAAAACGCACTGCTATAAGCAAGATGACAGCTCGTCGTTTTGCTCTAACTGCTCACACTATAAGCTTTTTCAGTCAAGGGGGTCATGACCCCCCCCCCCAGGCGAATTTTTAAAGTTAGATAAATCTGTAATGCACACTTATTAAATGGATGCCGTACTGGTATTTTCCACTATACACTGGCAGCACTGCATCCGTCAACTTTGATTTAACTGTAAGCTCATAGATGATAGCGCAAGACTGGTTGCCTATGCGGTCCGCTTGATGTAGGAAAAACTTCTCGCGCGCGCTTAAGCTGTTAGCAAATTTAACAAAAAATACTATACTAAGTGACATATAAATCCGAACACCCAGTTTAAATGGTTTTATTTTAATAAAAGTTGGTGAATGTATTTATCTTAGTGTAAATAACAAGTGAAAAAATTTTCAGCCTTATCAGTTGGACATTCCGGTTTTTATACTGCTTTTTTTTAATTCACTAACGCTCTAAAAATGAATATTTCAGCCGCAGTAAAGAATCAATGTTGGCGGATTTTGGTTCTTGACATCCTTTACGATCGGTTACGATGCCTAAAGTACGGAGACCTGTACGATTTCGTCAACTTAATGAGTTTGATAGGGGCCGTATAGTGGGACCGGCCACACTGGGTCCTCCCTTTAACTCGAGAACACCGACGTAATCGCCTTGAGTGGTGCAGACAACGGTCACTCTGGGATCAGGAATGGAACAGTATTGTCTTTAGTGACGAGTCTCGATTTTGTTTAGGCATGCACGATGGTCGTGCCAGGGTTAGAAGGCGACGTGGTGAAAGGAGGAATCCACAGTTTTTGTTGAAAGACATGTTCATCACACTGTTGGAGTTATGGTTTGGGGTGCTATAGCTTATGGTTCCAGGTCACCTTTAATCTTCATCAGAGGTAACATGAACGCGCTGCGTTATATCCACGAAGTTCTAGAACCCCATCTTTTACAATTACAATAGACTTCTTTCAACATAATGATGTCACATTGTTACCATGGCCATCAAGATCTCCCGACTTATCCCCAATTGAGCACGTGTGGGATATGATGGGTAGGAGATTGCTCAATTTGCAACGTCCTCCTCAGACTCTAGAAGCACTTCGAGAGGAGTTGGTGATTGCCTGGAATGAGATACCACAAGAGAGGACATTGACCACCTGATCAGAAGCATGCCTAGGCGCGTTGGAGAATGCGTAGCACATCAGGGTGCATCCACACATTATTAAATGTCAAAGGGCTTTAAAGCAGTGCAATCATTTTGAAATTTTTATCATTTACTTATTATGCTTCATTAAGTACTTAATACACAATTTTATTAAAATAAAACCATTTAAACTGGGTGTTCGGATTTATATGTCACTTAGTAGATATATTTGGCGGACCAGTGGCGGATTTAAGGAAAAGGGCCCGGTCGGCAATATGCACTGGGGGGCCCCAGTGATTTAATCGGGGACAGACGGCAAATAGTGTGCGAATAACATAAATTACTGCAATTATTGACAAATAAAATACGGCAATGGAAACTTTTAAAGTTGCATGATAACTCAGAAATTAATATCAAAATTTAATGCGTAATGTCATACTAGTGCAATAGTACATCAGCCTGGTTTTTGCATTTAATAGTGCGCACGGTGACGGGACAGGTTGTGATGCGCATCGTAATTTTTTGAAGTAAATTAAACTTGATGATTCACCAGCAAACTTCTTGTGCATAATAGAGTTTAAAAGTTATCACGGATGCTACCGATAAGTAAAGGGCGTCGAGTCAAATTTGGAGTGCACGCCATTTATAGGATTTGCGTAAAATTATAAATAAGAAACAAAAACAAATATGATCGGTAGTTGTTGTCACGTTTGCCGTGATTAATATTTCATTGAATACAAACTTGGTTAACAACACTAAAATACGTTAAATAACGTGCATTACTACAGGATATACAGGGTGTTTCAGTTTATTGTTGCATAACTTTACGATTCGATATTACTCTTAAAATTAATGCATAAAGTTTATATAAACATGGGTCGAAAAATGCGTGGCTTCCGAAATACAGGGTGTTTAAATTTACTTTCTAAAATAGTTTTTTTTAAATATTTCGAACAATATGTGATGTATAACAGTGAGAATTGGTATACAAGGGTTTTTTGGTACGACAAAACGAACCATGGGCATAGTTTTACTGTAGTCGCTAGAGGGCGCTCTCTACTGTACCTGTAGTGTATTAAAATGACCCAAAAATTTTTCTTAGTGCAATTTTTTGCTTTTTGAATAACAAAACTGATTCTTCGCACTTTTCAATATAAAAAGCTCTCTCGTGGATTTTCGTTATAGTTAGCCGTTTTTGAGATATTTCGATTTTTAAGGTTCGATGCATTTTTAATTATTTATGATAAAATAACGTTAAAAAGTCAGTATCTCGATAATTTTTAGAAGTAGGCTGTGCCTGCAAGTATTTTTGAAATTGAAAGCAGAATAAGGTTAAACGTCAATTAGTTGACAGTTAGTTTTGTTGTCTGTTGAAACCTGAAACGTTTTTTTGCAATTGTGAATGAGCGAAATTCAGTTTCTTTTACCTGTTTTTTTTAGGTTTAGGTTTTTTAAGTTTTATAAAAATGCCATTTTTATTCTCCAATCAAGAGTTAGCGGATATTCATTTTGTGTATGGCTTTGTAAATGGAAACGCAGAAGAAGCAGCCAAAGAATACGCACGAAGATTTCCAACTCGCTCAGTATTTGTAAGGGTGCATCGCCAAATAATTGAAAATGGTTTTGGAAATCTCCAGAGGGATCAAAACATAAATGTTCGTCAGCGCAGATTTACCCGTATGATTCTGCGTGAGTTTGATAGAGATCCGACCACAAGCGTTAGGAGAGTTTCTGGTGCCTTGGGAATTTCAGCAAGCCATGTTCACCGTAATGTTATAGATTATTATAGAACCATAGATGTCCTTACCATTTGCAACCTGTGCAAGGACTACAGACAGGGGACGGAGAACGAAGAATCACATTTTGTCAGTGGATTCTTGATAGAACTGATAATACTAGGTAGTTTTTAAGCAACGTTTTATGGACCGACGAGTCATGCTTCACTAGACGTGGAGTGGTAAATTTTCATAATCAACATATTTGGTCGCATGAAAATCCGCATGCAGTTCGGGAAAGAAATTTTCAGCATGGATTAAGTATGAACGTGTGGATTGGTATCTACCGTAATCGTCTATTTGGACACTACCTTTTGCCTGCAAGGTTAAATGCGGCGACCTTCTTGGAATTTTTAAAGGCTGAACATGCAAATATGTGGGATGATGTTATGTTAGATTTAAGAAGATTTTCCTGGTTCCAGCATGATGGTTGTCCAGCTCATTATTCGGGAATTGTTAGAAACTGGCTGGACGAAAATTATCTAGAAAGATGGATCGGCCGTGGAGGCCTGACCTCCACGATCCCCTGACCTAAATCCATTAGATTTCTTTGTGTGGGGATTTCTAAAAGAAAAGTGTACCAGACTCCCGTAACCACAAGAGATATGCTAATAGACAGAATCAGGAACGCATGTGATGAAATAAGGCCTTATTTGAATAATGCTATACCACGTTCGATCATTCGTAGATGTGAATTGTGTATTGAACAATTGGGTTTACATTTCGAGCAACTACTTTAGATTTTGTATGTTTGTCCTAACTATCCAATAGCATTTTAGTTGTAAATAATTAATTTAATTTGTTAAAAATAATATTGGAAAATTAAACAAATTAATATTCTGTTTTTTTGTGTTTATTTGGAGTTAGGAATTTTTACAACGGTAGGGTTGTCATCTGTCATCCGTCCGCCAGTTAAGTTTTTAATTTTTATGTCAGAGACACTGATGTCATCACCCCCCCCCTCTCGAAGACGAGAAGAATCCGTCGTTGCCACTAGTAACCCGCCTCAAGGTTCGATCTATACAAGATCAATATAAACATACCGTTTTTTAATATCACGCTATACAATGGACGCACTTCACGAGGTAAAAGTGTATCAAAAACTAATTTCTTCTTCCATTTTATCGGCGCTTGAAACGTGGGAATCGACCATTCAAAACGTATTCTGTCGCCTGAGAACCGATTCATTAAACCGTTTACATGATAGATCTTATTCACAGCAAAAAATTAGCATAAAACATTAAGCACGGTGGATACGGCTTTACCGTTATTGTCACAACTGTAACCGAGGTAAAAGCAGCGTTCAAACGGTTTTTTGTAGTTCCATCAGCTTGTTTTGCCAATTTTATGAGGAATGTAATCTGTCGGAAAAATATGAATCATACTCAATTGAAAAAAAAACCTTTTTTTGATACGAAAGTTTGTACTTGGGAATGGGGGGAATGAGCACCAGAAACTTCTGCTTACTATTCGAGGGTAAAGCGCATGCTTCACGCGATTATAGACCCATATTTACAAAGCGTCATCCCTTTCGGACGTCCTTCGATAATCATCGATTTTGTAATCCCCAATACGAGCATTTAACTTGAGAATTTCGATGCAATTCTTACACAAAGCTACTACTATGCCAAGTACGCAAAAGCTTTTTAGTTTTTGAAAATTGCTCCAGCGGCGGCAGAGAAAAGCGCCTAAAAAGAATAAAGTTAAAATCGCACAAACTTCGTTCGTTTGACGTTTCAGAGGATCCTCATTATATCTGAAAAAAAATTTAGAGGTGAAAAAAATGCGGTATAGGTTGTAGGGAGGTGGAGAAAGTCTATCTCAATTTTTTTTAAAATAATAATAATAATCAGCCTTTATTGCCCAACAGCTTATCGCCAGTAACAGATCAATATATAAAAAATAAAAGTTAGCTTAAAGGTATTCAGTATATGTATATACAGGGTGACTTCGAAGTTGAGTCATTTATTTTAACAGTGAGTAGATCTGATCAAAAGAAACGTTTTTCCTTTACCATTTTTCTGGTAAAATTAAAGTAACAAAGTTATAGCCCTTTGGAAGTTTGAGTACCGCCCTGTCTCAATGATATCTAATATTATGTGCTCGTGTTTGGCAACAACGGATATCCGCCTTATCGGTTCATCGCATCGGAAACAGAAAAGCGAAAGAATTTGGAACGATGTTTTTACAATTATTTTATTCAGTTGTATACAGTCAGTGTCAGTCGGTAACGCGTGAGTGAATAGTGGTGTCTGTTGCGTGGCTCAAACGAAATCAAAAATGGCACATGTTTACGAAAATGCTGAACTTGTGGACATGATTCTTATTTACGCGGCATCACGGATTTATGCGGATCGGTTTCCCAATCGAGTGCAACCAACCCCTCGTGCCTTTGTTAATGTAGTACAAAGGGCTCATGAATCAGGTGACTTAAGACCTCACAGGGGAGGGCAAGCCGGTGCTCCAAGACCGCACGATCAAATACAGGTCCGCACTGAAATACTTGTCGGGAGGATACTTTATAAAACAAGGTAGGTAGGTATTTTTACACACATATTTTGGTTTATCTTCCTTCTACAAT
Source organism: Acanthoscelides obtectus (assembly GCA_963669975.1). Taxonomy (NCBI): domain Eukaryota; kingdom Metazoa; phylum Arthropoda; class Insecta; order Coleoptera; family Chrysomelidae; genus Acanthoscelides; species Acanthoscelides obtectus. The sequence continues at coordinate 15,165,911 of CAVLJG010000010.1, forward strand.
CATTATCTGAAAATTAATGACTCAACTTCAAAGTCACCCTGTATGTACAGGGTGTCCCGAAAAAAGTATGCAATATTCAACCAGCGGTTTCTAGAGCTTAAAATAGAAAGAAAAGCTTATATAAACATAGGTCGATAAACGTCCCCTAAGGGCGCTACGGTCTTTTAAAGGGGCTCCCCTGAAGATGGTTTTTCCTTAATATTTCCGAAACGTGTTGAGATAAAGACATAAAATTTGGTATTCTAGCCTAGTTTTTTATGCTGGATTTAAAAATATTAACAATTTTAGACAGTTTTGTTTGGAAGCGTATGTAACATCGACGGACTCAGGTTATTTTAGCCCCAAAATTTTTGTGTGATTCTATTTTTGAAATTCCATTTTAGAATTTGAGAATTTAGGGTTTTCTACATAAAAAGGTACTCTTATTGAATATCGATAAATTGTGCCATTTTTGAATAAAATCAAACTAAAAAATTTGTCACATGATAGGAAATGTACTGCGAATTTAATTGAATTATTGTTGAATAATTAGCCATGGCAACAAAAAAACTAATTTAATAATTGGTAAATATTACATAAATACATATTTCTATTGCAACATAGCTAACATTTAGGCAAAAACAAAAGAAATAATTTTTTTTACGAACAAAATTGAAATTTGTTTAGAAAAGAAGACATACAGTTGGATATACTTAAAACTAGCTTTACAATAAGTGTTCAAATAAATTCCCATTTTGTTGGATACAGAGTCTCGCTCGACGAACTAATGATTGCGTAGCCCGAAAGGTGGAAAACCTTTTTCTTCTTATTTCATTTGCAGCCTGATGGATTTTTTGAAGTAAATCTTCTTGAGTATTTACTTCAGTCGAGTAAACTAGGTCTTTTAATGATCCCCAAAAATAGAAATCAACGCCATTTTTCTTCTCTTCGGCCGCGAGATATCTCTAGTAATTGATGGATTCTCCTCTTTGTTCCTCAAGATCAACGCTGATGTTCCCCATGGATCGTTCTTGGTCCCAACATTGTTTCTATTATACAGGGTGTTCCTTAATGATACTCGAATATTTAAGGGTGTGAATCTACATGAAAAATTAATGTTAGTTTGCTTTATAAACTATGGTCCAAAAATGTTTCCTTACAAAAACTCGGGGTGTTGAAGTTTTAGGAAAAGAATGGAAATTAATTAATATTTTCAGAACCGCTTCAGATATTTCAATGATATTTAGTACGTAGTGAAAGTTAATGAAGTTGCATATTTTTAAATGCAAAAATAATTTTTAGCTTTAACAGTGGCGTGCGAGTATTGACTTCGATATTTTTTAAGAAAACCGTAACCGAAACCCATTTGCATTGAAAAATATAACTAAAATTGGCATCAATTTGGCGGTGTTCAAGGAGCCAATCTGAGAACGTTCGGCGCGCAAAATGGTCGGCCCGACGCAGCTCTTCCGTCAATTGGATCTTGTAGGCGTGTACATTCAAATCCTTGTGGAAAATGCGGAGCAAACTGGTTCTCGAAATGCCCAATTCTTGGGATCGACGCGTTGTTGATTGTTTCGGATCGTCTCTCACACTCTCCTTCACAACAGCAATATTTTCCGGTGTGCGAACGCTCCAATGGCTGGCCAGAGCCTGGCAGATTTGCCACAGAACCTGTTGCCTCGAATTTACGCACCAGACGACCGATGGTTGTTTCGTTTGGGCGGTTGTTGCGACCGAAATGTTCACGAAACGCGCGAAACGGGTTTTTTATTTTTGCACCATTTTTGTAGTGCTCTTGAATAACTTTAATGCGGTCTTCAATCGAATACGACTCCATAGCGATCAATGGTAAACATTCGACTAACAAAATGACATGTCGGTGACAGAAAACAAAGATGGCGTCTATGTCAAATTGACGTTTACTTTCCTGCGTCCCTATTGGACAACCCTATATCGATAGCATATCGTTAATTGGAAATACCCTTTTGTAAAGTCTATATTCGGGGTCATTTTTGATAACGGATATTTTCGAAGAATACCTTCAGTGATCTACTATTGTAAAAAATATGACTTTCTACAAAAAATATGTTCTAGGACGTTTTATGGTTCCTAATAAACCTCAGCCATCTGCAGCATTACACCCTCCCCTGAAAAGGCCCATAAATCAAAGAACCTAATTGGGTTCCTGTACCTGATGATAATTTTTATAATAATAGGATAAATCTGATCTGATTTATTTCCACAAAGCTATCCTCGCTCTCGTCAGTTGTTTATTCACGTAAAAATGGTGTGTCCCACTTTTCTGAAGCTACAGCAATAATATGAAATGAGTTGAAAAATGCTTGACACAAAGAAACTTGACGAAGCTCAAAATCAAGTTGGAGTACCTACGTACTTAAATGGCATGGAAAACTTTTTTGATTTTGCTCATAACTCTTTCGCCAATGCATCGTTTTCATCATCGCACTGAGTCAAGTATAAATTCTCACTGTCAAATTTTCTGGGGCAATGCGTGCTTATACAATTGTTTTCAAAAAGGTTCAACCATTTATTTTTTGAATGGGTCATGCTAGCAAATCAATATTAAATATTATTATTCAGGACATGATACCTCAGTTTACATTACTTTTTACCGAAACCGGCAACAAGACCTCACACAGTGTTTCCGTCAAGAAAGGGAGTTGATATATCGCTCCGATGTCAACAATTTGTCTGACGCGTTAGGACAGAAACATGATCCAAATGATGGCGCCTGTTCATTGATTCCACTAAGCTTAGTTTAAAAGCGGTATTGATACACAACAGTAATAAATATCAATCTGTACCTATAGCGCACGCAGTTCATATGGAGGAATCATATGAAAACATGCGAGTTATGTTTATTACGACTTTCAGAGACAATTATCGCAACAAGAATGCCTTGCTGAGTTACTGTCTGTTTTCGGCAGCGAAGCGCCACATCAGTCGACAATTTCCCGTTGGCATGGAAAATTCAAACGTGGACGGGTGATTATTATACCACCTTTATTCTCTGATAGACGATTATTCAAACCAAACCAGGTATATAGTACACAATCAATTGATGATAGTATCTTTACCCCTAATAATTAACCAATGAAGCAATAACGAATAACCTACCATATAAAATCATAGAGATATGATCAGGCACCGAAAAACACCTCGCCCGCGGCCATCAAGTAGCACAAACCTAACCTATACTTTTCCTCGATCAAACCTCAACAAACCCCAAGCAACCCAAATTCATCAAGAGGTGTGGCGCTGCGCGGAATGGGCGTGGTTTCAAATCAGCGTCCTCAGCCGCAATCCTACACCTCCAGTCAGTTGCGTTCTTCTTCTGGTGTGAACATAACGCACAATCAACTACCTTCAGTTGACGTTTGTGACGGCCGGAAATTGTGATATGACAGACGGTCACTAGCAATAAGCGCGCGACGGTGAGTTATCCGGAGGTGTTTGAATATTGCGAAGACGCGCTGTGTGGCGAAATGACTGTTACGGGTAATTTTGGAATTATGCACCGGCCTTGTTTTTCTGGATATCCATTTCAAGGTAGGTATTTTTTTGAAATTAGTTTATGAACTGACTGATCTTTGTAATTCAGAATATACATACTGCTGCTGCATACATTCATGCATAGATTCTTACGATAAGATAATAACACTGCGCCTGCAGGCACGGGGGGGGGGAGGGGCGATCATAGGCAAGATATAACTTTTCGTGTACCTGCCCCAAACTTTTTGAAGAGCTGGTGCTAGCCACATTCCCCACAAAAGAATGCTAAATATGCAAATTTTAATGTCCAACCGGATTCCCTGCGGGCGCTTTGAAAGTCGTTATATACCTTTAATATGAACCTGGAGATAATAGATACTATCAACTTACCCACGTTTGACACCCCAAAATGTATAAATGACACCCAACTCGTAGCAAATTGGCGCCCAAGGTGAGGTATAGATTTATTTTTAGATTCAAAATTTCTGAACGGAGAATTTTTAGCTATGAGCTCCTCACATGAATTACAATTTATTAATTTAAGATATAAATAATTTTGTAGCTGCACCTTTAGTATAATGAGTATTAGTATTAGATATATTATTAAGTTTCCGAATTACTTTCATACATCCGTCTCCCTCACACATATCTACATGAAATATGCAATGGGCGGACGTTTGTCAGACATAAGTATATTTTTTAGTCTTGCCTCACCCCCTCAAACATTTTTTCGTCAACGCATTCATGCTATAGTCTAACCATATTAGACGAAAATACCCCTGGTTTGTGAAATAATTGTAAAGTCTGGTTTTATTGTTGCAAGCTGTTAAAGAGGGTATTCAAGACATGGACGCGTAAAATGGGTACACCAATTTTTGTGGGAAAGCTTTTTATTATAATATATATATATATATACAGGGTGACTTTGAAGTTGAGTCATTAATTTTCAGATAATGATTGTAGAAGAAAGATAAACCAAAATGTGTGTGTAAAAATAAAAAAAAAATTACCTTGTTTTATAAACTATCCTCCCAACAAGTATTTCAGTGCGGACCTGTATTTGATCGTGAGGTCTTGGAGCACCGGCATGCCCTCTCCTGTGAGGTCTTAAGTCACCTGATTCACGAGCCCGTTGTACTACATTAACAAAGGCACGAGGGGTTGGTTGCACTCGATTGGGAAACCGATCCGCATAAACATGTGCCATTTTTTATTTCGTTTGAGCCACGCAACAAACACCACTATTCACTCACGCGTTACCGACTGACACATCGACTGAATAAAAACATCGTGATCAGCGTTTCAAATTCTTTCGCTTTTTTGTTTCCGATGGGATGAACCGATAAGGCGGATTATATCCGTTGTTGCCAAACACGAGCACATAATATTATTATTGAGACAGGGCGGTACTCAAACTTCCAAAGGGCTATAACTTTGTTACTTTAATTTTACCACAAAAATGTTAAAGGAAAAAAACATTTCTTTTGATCAGATCTACTCACTGTTAAAATAAATGACTCAACTTCGAAGTCACCCTGAATAATAACCGATAATCCTATTAACCAGCACGCGTCAGGCGACCATCTTGCGTAAATTCGCGCCCATGGGGAAAATAATTATTTGAGTTTTTGGACTATAGTTTATATAGCAAACTAACATTATTGTTTCATGTAGATGCACACCCTTAAATATTCGCATATCATTAAGGAACACCCTGTATATCTTTATTAACCCAAACGAACAGGTTCATGTAGAAAATAAAAAAGTCGCCTGGACATCCATGAGCGCCCAATATGGGGCATCTTCGCCCTGCCCTCCGCCTAAGGAGTAAAATATTATCAAAAGAGTATTCGTTTCTTAGACAACGAGCCGCCCCACTTAAATATTATTTTTCTCACACCACCTTAAGCAGCTAGCAACACTACTTTAAACTGATTGACTGGTCGGAAACCGTCTAAATTTATTAGTCAGTAAAAGGTTGGCAAGTTATATAATGGGAAATAAAGAGATACGTCATTATTATTAAGTATCTGAACCTTGCTAGAGTTGGCCATTCTTATCATGAACGAACGTCTCACGGGCAGAGGCTGTCATCAAATTTATTTTATTGTAATTTTTCGATTATCATAGGAAGTGTAAGTTAATCTAATCGACAACGCTGGTTCGGTGCAGTCCGTCCGGTGGTGTGTCATTTGGTTAAGTAGGGTGCATAGTCTAATCGTATGTATGTACGTCACATCTGTCCGCTGGGTGAGCAGCGTCTAGCTATTGTAGCTATCTGTTGCTTATAGTAGTTCTTGTTAACAGCTTGGCGATTTGACAACTTGCCATTCCACTAATATCAACTTCAAGTGACATCCTTTGGGCGTTGTTGGTTGTTGAGAAGCCCGGTTTGAGATGATATTGTAAGTTTATTATAAATGATAGATATTCTTGTAGCAATACACCAAAACCTATACACGTATCATCGTTCGACGTCTCTATAAACAGTGTAAGCTCTGGGACAGTAGTTTAGGGACAATACATTCTTTCTCCTTTCTTTGCTATGACCTAACCTCTAAGGTCTTCTGGACTTCCTTCAGAAGCGACGATGAGTAGTGCATTTAGAAAACATTACTAGCATTTGATGTTTTGATAGTAAATGAACAAAGAATGTTGCGAGTGACAGTTTCATAGCGCATATTTTATATCACGGCACAGCAAATATTTTGATGCTCATTGTCAGAATTTTGGAGCTAAAAGGCGTAGGATGGAAAGTCATCTATAAAAATTAACCCATGTTGCTAAGTTCCGCAACAATCTGATCTGGTAAATAGTAACAAACGATTCGGGATTCTCATTGCTGGTAAAACTAGATGATGTAACACAAGGTGCAGGTGGCACCCAAAATATGGGACTAGACATACTATACTAAGTGACATATAAATCCGAACACCCAGTTTAAATGGTTTTATTTTAATAAAAGTTGGTGAATGTATTTATCTTACTGTAAATAACAAGTGAACAAATTTTCAGCCTTATCAGTTGAACATTCCGGTTTTTATACTGCTTTTTTTAATTCACTAACGCTCTAAAAATGAATATTTCAGCCGCAGTAAAGAATCAACGTTGGCGGATTTTGGTTCTTGACATCCTTTACGATCGGTTACGATGCCTAGAGTACGGATACATGTACGATTTCGTCAACTTAGTGAGTTTGGTAGGGGCCGTATAGTGGAACTTCGGGAAGCTGGACTTTCTTTTCGGGCAATTGCAGTTAGAGTACAAAGAAGTGTAGACACTGTGGTTAGGTGTTGTCAGGCATGGCTTCGAGAAGGCCGTACGCAAAGAGCAAGGGGCACTGGACGCCGCCGTAGAACAACAGCCCGTGAAGATCGCCGCCTAAGATTATTGGCCTTAAGGGACCGTTTCTCCACTACCAGGTCCATTGCAAATGAATGGTTTGCAGAACACGGAAGACCTATTGGCATGCGAAGTGTTTACCGACGAATGAGAAGTTTTAGCTTGTTTTCATACCGGCCACACTGGGTCCTCCCTTTAACTCGAGAACACCGACGTAATCGCCTTGAGTGGTGCAGACAACAGTCACTCTGGGATCAGGAATGGAACAGTATTGTCTTTAGTGACGAGTCTCGATTTTGTTTAGACATGCACGATGGTCGTGCCAGGGTTAGAAGGCGACGTGGTGAAAGGAGGAATCCACAGTTTTTTGTTGAAAGACATGTTCATCACACTGTTGGAGTTATGGTTTGGGGTGCTATAGCTTATGGTTCCAGGTCACCTTTAATCTTCATCAGAGGTAACATGAACGCGCAGCGTTATATCCACGAAGTTCTCGAACCCCATCTTTTACCCTATCTTGACACCCTGGCAGATCCAACTTTCCAACAAGATAATGCCCGACCACATGTTGCAAGAGTCACAATAGACTTCTTTCAACATAATGATGTCACATTGTTACCATGGCCACCAAGATCTCCTGACTTATCCCCAATTGAGCACGTGTGGGATATGATGGTTAGGAGATTGCTCAATTTGCAACGTCCTCCTCAGACTCTAGAAGCACCTCGAGAGGAGATGGTGGTTGCCTGGAATGAGATACCACAGGAGGACATTGACCACCTGATCAGAAGCATGCCTAGGAGCGTTGGAGGATGCGTAGCACATCAGGGTACATTCACACATTATTAAAGGTCAAAGGGCTTTAAAGCAGTGCAATCATTTTGAAATTTTTATCATTTACTTATTATGCTTCATTAAGTACTTATACAAAATTCTATTAAAATAAAACCATTTAAACTGGGTGTTCGGATTTATATGTCACTTAGTATATTTTAGGATGGAGTCTATGTTACTTTAAAAATACTTCACAAGACGTGTGTAATAATTCCTATATTTGGCCTTCGCTACGGAATCATTGAAAATGAATAACAGAAGCAACAATCTTTGATCCTGAGCTATACAACTCTGTCAATGTCTTGATTTGGATTATCAAATGTTGCTGATGATGGTCACAGTAACTTCACTAGCATATGTCAGTGGTATGAATGTATTCACACTACGATAACCAGCCTATAATGTGGAATCGAGGAAGTAGAAGGCATCTGGTGAATAGTGTCATTTCTAACTTCACAGAAAAGTTGTCAGGATCGAAAGTGAATAGAGGTACAATAAGCCCTAACCTATGACAAATGCTCTGAGTACTAGAGAACATTCTCATTTCGCATTCATTACAACTTCCAACGCCAACTGGCAAGGATCATTGCAATCGCGATAACGGGAGTGTTTTCTGGGTTTTTAATGACAAGTACGAAAATCCATGTCACTCATTTCCGTAGGTCTGTTTTTCTAGAAGGAAGGAAGTTTCGGATCAAAATTAACAATGTGTTGTCAACAACCCGGCCCGTAAGAGCCGGTGGTCCTCACGGCTCGGTCTTAGGACCAATCCTTTATTCACTTTATATACGTGACGTCCCTTGCCCCAGCTACTGTCAAGTCTATCTCTATGCTGCATTGCTAGCCCAGTCTTGTTCTGGTAACCTGGTTCACGACAGGCTGCAGAGTACGGGGGAGGTCCACCGGACCGCTCTGACGAATAATGACGAATAGTAGTTCTGTTTGTCCGCTAATGCTTGGCCCGTCTATAACTTGGAAAGTGCTGGTCTCATTTTGATGAAATTTTGTCACAAGGTTACGTCTATGCTAAGGACAAGAGACAAAGCTTTGGAGTTTTTGAAAAAACATCATGTGGCGGCAGAGCTATAAGCAAAAGACAAAATAAATGTTGTTCAAACTTGTTCTTTGTCATTTCAGAGGCTACTCTTTCGCAGAAAAATCTTTGTGGGGGTTGAAACAGAAAATTGGGAGCTTGGAGTTGTAACGAGTGGGGGAAAGTATATCTCAATTTTTGGAGTCTATTTGAAACTTACAGTGACAGAGAAATATTTTCAACCCAGACGTCGCGTAGGCAACGCAACGAATCTACGTTGGGTGAAGTCTGACTGATGGGAGGCTCGCGAGTGAGGTTAATCATACCAATGTTGGCAGATGCTCGGTAAATATTGTATGCACTAATGACGGCGTTGTGTGGGAAGTGCAGAATCAACCTACTTGACGCCATTCTTAACCCTCCACGCAGATAGGGCGGGAGCTTAATGAGTGTATGTATTGTACGTCCCAAAGGAATAATTTGATTTTGGCTGTTTTGTCAATTCGGCAGTTAGCAGAATGTGCCTCAGATTTTTTAAAACATTGAAATATTATATGTACATATATGGATTTGCCGATGACATTCTTGCTACTCATACGTTTTGCTTTTACAACCTTGTCATGATGCAAGATCTAGTGAATATGGTACAAAATCATCCGCATGGGTATCATGTAAAAACCTACAAAACGTCAAAAAAACCTATAAGATGTCATCTTGCAAACTAGGTAGTTTTTAGGACGCAAACAGTCATTCCACGTTTGCTCACTAGGATCATTGTGAACGTCCATCTAATGAGGAATCACTCAACTAAGCTACACGCATTATTGGTTGCATATATTTTGTGAGGCCAAATGGTCCTTGTCTGTAGCTTTTATCTCTGAGAAGCAAGTTGGTTGAATAGCGAGATCGCATCTGGATGATTGTGTGAGAAAATCATTACTGAATATGCTGCCAATGAAATATTATCTATTAGCTGTGCCCAACGAGATATTTATATGTTGTGCTTTCTGAAGAGAGATTATGTTTAAAGTTATAAATTACGAAAAACTAGGGAGAATTACGGGAAATCGTCACCGCGCTCGCGATGTGTGTAATTACTGTTAGCATGTATATGGCTTGTAATTCGACAGTGTATAGTGAATAAAATTATTTCTTATCTCTCATTTCTTAAATTCAGCAAATTTGTATATGTAATTTCCAGAATGGATAAGAAAAACTGGATGCGCAACTAATTTCTAGCTTTGAATCTCAATTAAGTGTATTTGAGACGAGAATCCAATGTAATTATCATTAACACATACAACTTACAGCTTAGACCTCCAGTAATGCCATCCCAGAAGCAAATTTTACGTCACACCGGGGCCAAAGATAGATAACAAGCCTGATGACGTTTAGGCAACACGTACAACTAAGTGCTAAGTTAATATCTGTTAGAAAAAACTACATAATGTCAAAAAAACAGCATAATGATGCTTCACAATCGCGAGACGTGGAATACCATAAACACTACCATCTTGCATGCCGACGTACTTGCAAGTAAAACATACGAGGAACATGAGTGTCTATGCCAGCCTTTACTCAATACACAGTGAGCTTTCGCATCGTACTTATTGAAATAATTTTGTGAAATTTTTTACTCTTTTTTACTTTTTCAAAACTGATCAGGAAAAATGTATTCTTTTCAGTTACTGTAGTCGGGCTTTTTGGAATTTTCAAAAATCTACTTCTTACTCGTATACATAGGTACATATAATGTTAGAAATTTATTCTAGGATACGACGATTACTTTTTCCAGTGTAGTTAGACAATGAGAATTAAAATTACTCTGTATACATGAACCACAAACGGAATATAAAGAACCGTTGAAAATTTGCTGAGAACGAATTACATAAGCACCAGTCCTCCTGTTGTGTTCCAAAAACGTCATATACAACGTATTATCCGAAAACAATGTTATTTTCATTAACTTTTTCCTGTATGCAAAAATTGAAGGATGTTGTTTTTCACGTCCGCAAAAAACTTGTTAGCCGTGGTAAGGGTGATTCATTCGAGTTGTATACTTGATCTTGAAAACAATAATTAATGATCGAAAAATTGCGCAACATTATATGTAACACTGCACAAAAAATTGTACTGTAATTACTCTGTGTTATTTAATCTTTAGTCTTCAGGTACTTTTCCAAAGAATACAAGTGTATACGAGGTGCAATCAAAATGCATTTGAAATTATATTGACAGGTAATTGATGCAAATTCATTTCTTTCAGTTAACGAACGGTAACGCTAATTAAATTGCAGACAACTTCATCGGCTATCAGTTAATTCTTCATGGGCTAACGATGTCACTTTCAATGCAGGTTAATTGCGCGAAAGGAAAATTGGCAAAGAAAACGTTATTTCATTTCTGTGGAATGTAATTACCTTTCACAGCCCTGCAGCAATTCTTCGAAACCCTTAAATACTTCCGAACGTTAAATAGGTCTTCCTAATACGCCCCAAAAAAAGTATACACTTAACCCAATTTTATGACTATTCATAGGTAGCTCCATAAAATGCAGGGTTCCTATTGGCACTTTCATTGAAAAGCAATATTCCTCATAAAAATACCAGCTTGAAGGTGTTGACGACCTTTGAATATGAGGTAGAAAAGCAATGTTAGTCATATAAACGGTTATGAATGAATAAAAAAATAGAAAACTTAGCGTACCTGCATTGGTTTATTGATGTTCCTTTTCTAGGATAGTAATGTTGACATATGAATATGAAGTAGTATATAAAAGGTAATAACGGTTGCGGATCTTGCCGTAAAACAATTTTTGTGTATGTTATTTTTTAATGGAATGACCATATCTGGAAAGACCACCTAAAGCTCGTCAGTCTACTACTTTGAAATATATATATGTCTGCGAAAGGTTAGAAAATATCGAAACTGGAGATACTACAGACCAAAATATGTGAATTGACCTAAACATACCTTAGTCTAAAAGTTGATAGTTTGCGAGATACAGGGGGTCAAAGTTGCAATTTTTATTTTCTATTTTTTGAGAAGTATTTGAGATTTTGGCATAAAAGTTGGTATAGGGAGGTTTTCTGGTATGAGAAACAAGAATCCGTTATTTTTTATGGCCAAACATGTCTTTGAATATGTAATACATACATACGTATTTGACAATCTTCGCTAATGTAGATCACGCAGGTTTGAACAGGTTACAACTTGTACGCGCCACCGCTATCGTGCTCGACGCGTAAGCATTGTTTTACTTAGTTTGAATTTGACTACTGGTGATAGCGGTACGCCCTAGCGTACGTTCATTGTTTACTATTTATTCATTGTGTATTAAGTATAGTACCTAGTAATGTGATCACAAACTTTCTAACGATGCCACCTGCATAGAGCCCTTTAAATTAAGATTTTTGCAAAAGGTGAACGATTTAAATCTTGACCCGTCGCAGGTGTACAATGCAGACGAATCAGGGCTTTTTTGGCGTGTGATGCCTAACAAAACTTTCGTTTCTTGTAACGAAAAATCCGTACCTGGACGAAAAGTAAGTAAAGAGCGTGTAACCATACTACCATGTGCTAACGCTGCGGGCACACACGCGCTTAAGATGATGGTCATTGGGAAATCTAATAAACCACGGGCATTCAAAAACATTGATTTACCTGTACACTATTACGGACAAAAAAGTGCATGGATGACAAAAGACCTTTTCAAAAAGTGGTTTGATGAATGCTTCGTACCTGAAGTTAGATAATGGTTAAAAGATCATAATTTTCCTCAAAAAGCGTTGTTGCTTCTTGATAACGCTCCCGGTCATCCGTCTGAAGAAGAACTAACAACTGAGGATAAATGCATCACTCCGATGTTTCTTCCGCCAAATTGCACTGCACTGATTCAACCAATGGACCAGAATATCATTCAGTTTGTCAAGCAAGACTAACGGAAAAACCTACTTCTGAGAGCCGTATCAAAAGACCAACCAATAGAAAAAACTTTAAAAGAATTTAATATGAAAGACTTGGCTTTTGCTCTTTGTCAGTCGTGGAATGCGTTACCGTCATTAACTATTAAATCGTATTGGAAAAAGTTATGGCCAGATATAGTCACCACTCCTAGCAACGTTCCACAAATCAGTGTTACTTCGGAAGTTATAGAACAAGTCGCTACTGAAACACAGATACGTCCGGAAGATTTGGAAATCTGGTGCCGTGGAATGGATAAAGAGGAAAATGTTTTTCATGAAATGTCTGACGAAGAGATTATAAAAGAGGTTTCTAATTATACAACAAACAATCAGGAAAATAACGACGACGTGATTGCAACTGCTCCACAAGTCACAGCACAAGACGCAATTAACGCCTTTGAGCTATGGGCTGAAGAGAATGGTTCATCCTACAACGAACTTTTACTTTTGAGAAGACTGAGGGACAAATCTCTGATCTCGCGTTATAACAACCTTAAACAAAAAAAAATTGATGAATATTTCCGAACTTCATAATTTGATAAATGCATCAATGATTTTGATTAATAATTCTTGATTATTTTGGTACATATGTATGTGCATTTATGCTTAATTTTATAATAAAACGTAAGCTCTCTATTGTTATTTAATTTACTAAATTCGACATACATAAACTATGTATGATTTGTACTTCAAAGTACATACATATACATAACATTATATAATCTTACCATTGGATATGTAATTTATCGGATTACAAGGTACCCTTTTGTAAAAATTCCGGACTATAGGGGGTCTTAGGCAGTGCTCTATAGTCCGACAAATTCGATAGTCCCTCACTGCCCTGCATAATGTTTGTCGGATTACCGGAGGTCCGCTACTAACAGCAATTGTGAATCCGCAAAGTAGCGTAGCAGCTAAATGTACTCGTGGCCAAAACCCTAATAACTTTATGCAAAACAACTCACACAAAAGCATCGGCATCGCTAGGAAATTCGAAAAGGTACTAGATGCACATGTATTTCTTGACAGTTTGGAATGTGAGGCTGAACGATAGTTAAAATAATCCGGGGTTGAAGTTGAAGTTCATATTAGTCACGGGCGAATCAACCTATGCACGTAATGGAGTGAATAACTTAAAAATAAAATAATAAATGGTACTTTCCTAAATCGGCTGAACAGCTTACAATACCTAGACCTTCTATGAAACATTGTACCAACTGCGACAACTTCGAAAAGTGAAAGAGTCCTACTAAAAATTTCTCTGCAAATGAACGGAGAGCACTGTTTCATATATTTTTTTTACTTTATTGCTACTGTTCCACCGCACATTAGCCTTGTCGTTTCAAGTATAGTTGTTTCTGAAAAAGAAAGTCTCCTTTCAGGACATCTTGTATATTACGAGCCCCTTCCCACTTCAAGATTTGTACCAAAATACGCCTTTATAAAGTAAACATGACGAAACTATTTACCTCTAAAACAATTTATTTTCTCAAAAACATTTTAGATACACTCTAGTCGTAAAAAATACATATTTGGAATCACTTAGACCTATAACTAATAGAACATCTGAAGAAATAAATAATGTGCGAATAAATGCGCGAATATAACAAAGCAACAATTAAAGATTACCATTGGGTAACATCACCTTTATTTTTTATTACGGCTGAAATTCTTTGGGGCATAGTGTTAACCAAGTTTTGGCAAAAATTTGGTGTAAAACAATCGCATATTTCTTGAAGCTTTTGTCTCAGTTCGGTGATTGTACGAGCAGGATGTTGTCGTAGAACCTTTTTCATCTCGTGCCACACAGTTTCAATAGGTGACAAATCTGGACTGCTAGAAACCCATTTCAAAAGTTGTACATTATTTTCTTCCATCCATTTTTTAGCCTTTTTTGAGGTATGGCACGCTGCACCATCTTGCTGAAACACAAAATCTTGGCCGGATGTCAAACGTTCTTCCATCACTGGTAAAAGCGATTCTTCTAAAATTGACAAATATTTGTCTGTATCCACATTTCCATCAATAAAATGAAGTTTTCCTACTCCTTTTGATGACATACTGCCCCAGACCATAATGGGTGTTGGAAATTTCACTTTCCTCTTCAGACAGTCAATATGGAATGCTTCATTTTTTTGCGAATAACTCTACTGCGACTGTCACCAACACAAACTTCGAATCGGGTCTCATCACTCCATTGTATTGCACACCATTGTTGAGGTGTCCATTGTCTATGTTCTTTAGCCCATCTAAGCAGATTTTTCTTTTGCAGTGGAGTTAATAGTGGCTTTTCTTTGGCCTATAAACAAGTTGTGCAACTTTAGGGTTTTTACTTCACTTTTTTTATAAGAAAACTTACCTTGCAAGTGCTAAATCCCAGTTTGTGGGCCTCTCTATGAGTTGTGGACTTCGAAATTCTCCTTCCAACAGCGTCACTCCACAGAGCACTTAATTGTAAATAATTGGCACGCCTGTTTTTCACGATTATTCTTCTTAATGCTCTTCGGTCGGCATTTGTGATATTACTGTTTTTCACATATCGTGGCTTAATATTAACTGAACGAGTTACGTTGTGTCTTCTAACTATATTTCTCACACTGTACCGCGATAAGTCCAACAAAGTTCCAATTTCTGAGTTTGATTTCCCAGAATTAAAAAATTTAATTATCAGTAACCGAATTTTCTCACTAATAACCTTTCCTCTACCCATTTTGAAAACCTTAACTACCCAAAACTATTTTAAACGTATTCTGACAGCTGTGATTAATAAAAACAATTGTCATGGCTTTTATTTTTCACAGCCACCTATATATGATTTCAATATATCCAGCAGTCTCTATTACTCATGAATCTCTTCCACTATAATCGATTTATAGATTCATATCAAAGCTAAAAAATCCAAACAAACCCCTACCGTTCTCAAATTGAGTTATGATTCCTGAATGCCATTACCACGCAGACACTAATGATCTTTTAATTGCCTAACGCCGACAAGAAACAATTTATTTTTTGTGATCGAAATTAACTGACTAATTTATTTTTGTAATGAAATTAACCAACCTGGCCCACGGGATTTAATAAAAAAAATGTGATGAACCTTGGATACAGAAAGATGTGTAAAGTATACTAAGTGACATATAAATCCGAACACCCAGTTTAAATGGTTTTATTTTAATAAAAGTTGGTGAATGTATTTATCTTACTGTAAATAAGAAGTGAACAAATTTTCAGCCTTATCAGTTGGACATTCTGGTTTTTATACTGCTTTTTTTTAATTCACTAAGGCTCTAAAAATGAATATTTCAGCCGCAGTAAAGAATCAACGTTGGCGGATTTTGGTTCTTGACATCCTTTACGATCGGATACGATGCCTAGAGTACGGAGACCTGTACGATTTCGTCAACTTAGTGAGTTTGATAGGGGCCGTATAGTGGGACTTCGGGAAGCTCGACTTTCTTTTCGGGCAATTGCAGTTAGAGTGCAAAGAAGTGTAGACACTGTGGTTAGGTGTTGTCAGGCATGGCTTCGAGAAGGCCGTACGCAAAGAGCAAGGGGCACTGGACGCCGCCGTAGAACAACAGACCGTGAAGATCGCCGCCTAAGATTATTGGCCTTAAGGGACCGTTTCTCCACTACCAGGTCCATTGCAAATGAATGGTTTGCAGAACACGGAAGACCTATTGGCATGCAAAGTGTTTACGACGAATGAGAAGTTTTGGCTTGTTTTCATACCGGCCACACTGGGTCCTCCCTTTAACTCGAGAACACCGACGTAATCGCCTTGAGTGGTGCAGACAACGGTCACTCTGGGATCAGGAATGGAACAGTATTGTCTTTAGTGACGAGTCTCGATTTTGTTTAGTCATGCACGATGATCGTGCCAGGGCTAGAAGGCGACGTGGTGAAAGGAGGAATCCACAGTTTTTTGTTGAAAGACATGTTCATCACACTGTTGGAGTTATGGTTTGGGGTGCTATAGCTTATGGTCCCAGGTCACCTTTAATCTTCGTCAGAGGTAACATGAACGCGCAGCGTTATATCCACGAAGTTCTAGAACCCCATCTTTTACCCTATCTTGACACCCTGGCAGATCCAACCTTCCAACAAGATAATGCCCGACCACATGTTGCAAGAGTCACAATAGACTTCTTTCAACATAATGATGTCACATTGTTACCATGGCCACCAAGATCTCCCGACTTATCCCCAATTGAGCACGTGTGGGATATGATGGATAGGAGATTGCTCAATTTGCAACGTCCTCCTCAGACTCTAGAAGCACTTCGGGAGGAGTTGGTGGTTGCCTGGAATGAGATACCACAGGAGGACATTGACCACCTGATCAGAAGCATGCCTAGGCGCGTTGGAGAATGCGTAGCACATCAGGGTGCATCCACACATTATTAAAGGCAAAGGGCTTTAAAGCAGTACAATCATTTTGAAATTTTTATCATTTACTTATTATGCTTCATTAAGTACTTATACAAAATTTTATTAAAATAAAACTATTTAAACTGGGTGTTCGGATTTATATGTCACTTAGTATAATATGTGTAATACAGTTACTTTGAGTTTATACGTTTACGTTCCTTTAACGGTACGGATAGAAATATGTATCGATACAAGAGAATAAAATCTATTGAGAGAGCCAATTATTATGAAATGGACAGAATGTCCAAACGTGGATCCGGCACCTACTGCTTGGTTATCAACAGAATGAGGCTTTTATAAAAAATCGGAAATGGCTTTTCCTAAACAAAACTAAACCACTTATACGAGCCCCTTCCCACTTCAGTTGGCCCAACTATTGAAATCTTAGTGTTTTTCTTATCAAACACAAATAATAAAAATGTAGCATGGTGTTATAGGTTTAAAATATTAACAATAAATATTTCGATAATATATAGTAGAAAACACCAACTTTATCACTCCCTAATCAAATTTGCAGCATAAAAATAACACACGTTGCAATTACAGCATATCAACCTTTTTTCACTTCAATGCAAAATAAGTCTATAACGCAAAGGGTGGCTGTGAAAAATAAAAGCCATGACAATTGTTTTTATTAATCACAGCTGTCAGAATACGTTTAAAATAGTTTTGGGTAGTTAAGGTTTTCAAAATGGTTATTAGTGAGAAAATTCGATTAGTGATAATTAAATTTTTTTAATTCTGGGAAATCAATCTCAGAAATTGCAACTTTGTTAGACTTATCGCGGTACAGTGTGAGAAATATTGTTAGAAGATATAACGTATCTGGTTCAGTTAATATTAAGCCACGATATGTGGAAAAAGTAATATCTCAAATGCCGACCGAAGAGCATTAAGAAGAATAATCGTGAAAAACAGGCGTGCCAATTATTTACAATTAAGTGCTCTGTGGAGTGACGCTGTTGGAAGGAGAATTTCGAGGTCCACAACTTCGCGCATTTATTCGCACATTGTTTATTTGTTCAGATGTTCTATTAGTTATAGGTCTAAGTCAAATATGTATTTTTTACGACTAGAGTGTATCTAAAATGTTTTTGAGAAAATAAATTGTTTTAGAAGTAAATAGTTTCGTCATGTTTAGTTTATAAAGGCATATTATGGTAAAAATCTTGAAGTGGGCCAACTGAAGTGGGAAGGGGCTCGTAGTTGAAATTGTTTACATCCATTTTAGACTTTATGGTTAGAGAGCTTCAAACCGCAACATCTTATCTTATTCGAATAGTTGCAGCTACTTTAAAATGATCCCCATGTTCATTCATACATGTAGAATTGTACAGAATACTTTATTCTATAAACATAAGTCATTATTTTCACCTAAAGCAAGTATAGTAATATGTGAAATTTTGTTAAACTAGGAAAGCCTAGATTCCAATAAAACAGTCACTAAAATTGGCTATTAAAATATCTATTATATATAAAAAGCTACATTTGCGAAACAACATAGTAATAACTGTGCATATCTGTTAAATTGAAAGTGGAAACGTTTGACGAAATTGAATTTTTTAGGAAATTGCGTTTCATCATAGGTCAACGTACATATCTATTCTGTTTTGTGTTGTTTCGAAGACCAGACGGTGGCTTTCTAAAACGCTGATCAAAAATTCTTATATCGCCCGTTCTACATATTCACGCATTTAACGTAAATTCGTGCGAAAAAGTTAGTTTATGCCTTGTGGAACCGAATAGTAACTTAAAATTTTTTCTGTTCTACATGTATACTAAGTGACATCATATAAATCCGAACACCCAGTTTAAATGGTTTTATTTTAATAAAATTTTGTATAAGTACTTAATGAAGCATAATAAGTAAATGATAAAAATTTCAAAATGATTGCACTGATTTAAAGCCCTTTTACCTTTAATAATGTGTGGATGCACCCTGATGTGCTACGCATTCTCCAACGCGCCTAGGCATGCTTCTGATCAGGTGGTCAATGTCCTCCTGTGGTATCTCATTCCAGGCAACCACCAACTCCTCTCGAAGTGCTTCTAGAGTCTGAGGAGGACGTTGCAAATTGAGCAATCTCCTACCCATCATATCCCACACGTGCTCAATTGGGGATAAGTCGGGAGATCTTGGTGGCCATGGTAACAATGTGACATCATTATGTTGAAAGAAGTCTATTGTGACTCTTGCAACATGTGGTCGGGCATTATCTTGTTGGAAAGTTGGATCTGCCAGGGTGTCAAGATAGGGTAAAAGATGGGGTTCTAGAACTTCGTGGATATAGCGCTGCGCGTTCATGTTACCTCTGATGGAGATTAAAGGTGACCTGGAACCATAAGCTATAGCACCCCAAACCATAACTCCAACAGTGTGATGAACATGTCTTTCAACAAAAAACAGTTGATTCCTCCTTTCACCACGTCGCCTTCTAACCCTGGCACGGCCATCGTGCATGCCTAAACAAAATCGAGACTCGTCACTAAAGACAATACTGTTCCATTCCTGATCCCAGAGTGACCGTTGTCTGCACCACTCAAGGCGATTACGTCGGTGTTCTCGAGTTAAAGGGAGGACCCAGTGTGGCCGGTATGAAAACAAACCAAAACTTCTCATTCGTCGGTAAACACTTCGCATGCCAATAGGTCTTCCGTGTTCTGCAAACCATTCATTTGCAATGGACCTGGTAGTGGAGAAACGGTCCCTTAAGGCCAATAATCTTAGGCGGCGATCTTCACGGTCTGTTGTTCTACGGCGGCGTCCAGTGCCCCTTGCTCTTTGCGTACGGCCTTCTCGAAGCCATGCCTGACAACACCTAACCACAGTGTCTACACATCTTTGCACTCTAACTGCAATTGCCCGAAAAGAAAGTCCAGCTTCCCGAAGTCCCACTATACGGCCCTATCAAACTCACTAAGTTGACGAAATCGTACAGGTCTCCGTACTCTAGGCATCGTAACCGATCGTAAAGGATGTCAAGAACCAAAATCCGCCAACGTTGATTCTTTACTGCAGCTGAAATATTCATTTTTAGAGCGTTAGTGAATTAAAAAAAGCAGTATAAAAACCGGAATGTCCAACTGATAAGACTGAAAATTTTTTCACTTGTTATTTACAGTAAGATAAATACATTCACCAACTTTTATTAAAATAAAACCATTTAAACTGGGTGTTCGGATTTATATGTCACTTAGTATAATATCCAAAAAACATAATATCTCATTTTCGAAATTTTCCGTGATTACAACGCCAGTAGACGTAAAACGTGAAAATATTCAGAATATACTGACAGAGGGGAAGGTATTGATATTTCGAGGAAATAAAAGTTTGCGAAAACATCCCATTGCGGACTTTCATAAACCCAGGTATACTTTCATATTTTTACTTTAATCATGAAAATCATGCGGAATATTCGAACAACGTCTAGACCTATAGTACCATTCTTTCAATCATTTTCTATTTGTTTCAGGTCAAGGACGAGTTAACCAACTAGGTGGAGTGTTTATCAACGGTCGCCCTCTTCCAAACCACATAAGACTGAAAATTGTAGAAATGGCTGCGGCTGGTGTTCGACCATGTGTCATTTCTAGGCAGTTAAGGGTGTCTCATGGCTGTGTTAGCAAGATACTGAATCGCTACCAGGTAAGTAAGAAAATTAACAAGTCTCCTGTCAATTTCTGATGCAACTAGAGGGTACGGAATCCATAATATGTTTATTGGAACTTCGTTTTGGATAACAAAAGCTTGTAAATTGTAAAAGAAAATACATTCTTATAAATATAGGTCTCACATGCTAACAGGAATTACACACAACGCGGGCGCGGTGATGATTTCCCGTAATTCTCCTCAGTTTTTCGTAATTTATAACTTTGAACATAACCTCTTTTCAGAAAGCACAACACGGAAATAACCCGTCGGGCACAGCTAATAGATATACTTCATTGGCAGTATATTCAGTAATGATTTTCTCACACAGCAAATATCACTGATTTTATACACATGCAGACCAATACACATAATCATCCAGATGCGATCTTGCTATTCAACCAACTTTCTTCTCAGAGATAAAAACTACAGACAAGGACCATTTGGCCTCACAAAACATATGCAACCAATAATGCGTTACTTTAGTTGAGTGATTCCTCCTTAGATGGATGTTCACAACGATCCTAATGAGCAAACGTGGAATGACTGTTTGCGCCCTAAAAACAACCTAGTTTGCACGATGACATCTTATAGGTTCTTTTTGACGTTTCATAGGTTTTTTACATGATACCCGTGCGGATCGTTCTTGGAAAAAAAAGTAGAAGGAAAACGTTGGGTGTGGGGGGTTGTAGAGTGGGGGAGGGTATTTCTCAATGTTTTATATGAGTATATTAATACACTTCCAAACCAGGCAATTCTGCACACTTTTAAACATACTTCAGTTAACACTTAGATTTCCAGCCTATCGGTCGCACACGATGTGCGCCAAGAAATTATAAATATTGCTTCTTTGTATTCGATCCGAGTGACGTATGAAGGTATAATAGCAACAACAATCGAATCGGGCGCGATTCTAGTTTGTTATTGAAGAGCTTATTCTACTAGAAATAATTGGTATCATGTGGTATCTTGACATTGTTGACTTATACACATGCGCAGTTGGTGTAACTATTACTAACGAAAAGACGCATACACACCGACTCACAAAAAAACAATTGAGCAAGTTTTATAGAGAACTGAATCCTCTACAATTTTGGCACAAGCTATTTTTGTGGATACTCGTAGCGTTGCAAAGGGATATAAAAAACGATAATTTTAAGCTCCATGGATCGATGGGTATTTTTGATAAGTATATCAATTGCAATAACATATTGAAGGCCTGAAGCAATTATCAAGTGGATAAGATTTTTTTCCGAAAATAGGACTTTCATTTCATATATTTTGAGCGCTCTGTATGCAGACCAGGATATCTTTGAATGGTCCAGATCAATACCAATAGCTTCTTTTTTTAGTTTTCAAGCATTTCGCGTTCAATTGTTTTGTATACAAATGTTTAGTTGCTCATGGAATGCATTTCTAGAAAAAACATTAACACTTTTTTCTAAACACCCTGTATAAGTGGGGTGTATGTATCAATGATTCCATATATATATATATAATATATATATATATATATATAGTATTCATAGTTAATATCCTTAACTGTTAGGAGGAGGTATCCTTTAATTTCTTTGGGTAGAAGGCACAACTTAAACTCTCAAGCTTTCGAAGATCTATGTCTTTATCGTCTGGAGCTGGAAACAATTATTGACAAAGAAATTAAAGGATACCTTCTATATATATATATATATATGTATATATATATATAATTTGAGTCGTCGTCATTGTCGTCTAGACCAGTTAGGTGAAAAATAAAGCTTCCGCCTTTAGTTGGGTACTTCGATAAAATTCAAGCAATGAGGACTATTTATACTTTATTAGTCTCTAGCTTTGAACGGACTTTGCCATCTTCATCAGGAGCTGCAATAATATTGAGAAGAAATAGCAACTATTGTGCAAAATGATTTTAAATCACTTACATTAATTAGTATGTGAGATTGTTGCTAAATGTTATTAACAGTTAGGTTGAGGGAAACATTTAGTAGCCTGATGAAAGCTGGATACATGGTACATTCGTTAAAATTAATATAAAATACATATATATATATATATATTGAACGGACGATAGTGCATATACCGGGTGGCGCATCGAAAACGAAACAGACGCATTTGCTGGCAGCTCAGTTTTTTTTTGGGAAAACGCTCAGACCCGTCGATTTTGTTTTCGAGGGGGACACAAGTTTGGCAAAAAATCACGTTAACACATGCAGCCCCCTGGGCGGGGGTGACACCAACCCTAAAACCTTAAATGGAAAGGGGGGTCGAGTGATACCTTATTTTAAAGGTCTTTCAATTCCTTTTATAATGATATAAATTAATGTACTTCAGTTCAGTAGTTTTGAAGATTTATTGATTTAAAGCTTAAATAAAACTAATACATCATCATTAGTCGAGATCAATACATTTGGCAGCAAAGTAATTTAAAAATGAAGAATGAACTGACCCGTTAGGCAAGTAAATGTGGAAAATGGTCACCATAACTCTCCATGCAGTAATAAAGATTTTGCTCAATACGTTGCCGCACATTTTGCAATATTTGAGGAGTCATTTGAAGGCACTCATTCACAATTCTTTGTCGCAGGTCTTCTAATGATGTTGGCTGAGTAGCATAGAGTTTGCTTTTTAAATGACCCCACATAAAGAAATCCAAAGGTGATAAATCTGGCGATCTTGGGGCTGCACGTGCTAACGTGATTTTTTGCCAAACTTGTGTCCCCCTCGAAAACAAAATCGCCGAGTCTGAGCGTTTTTCAATAAAGAAACTGAGCTGCCAGTAAATGCGTCTGTTTCGTTTTCGATGCGCCACCCTGTATAATATATTCCGCATAAGAGCAGAAGAGCCTCTGAGAGTCGGCAAATCACAATCTCAAAAACAGTGACTCATAGAATAAAAGTTTGATTTATAATTGTTTTATATGCATATTCTGTATAAGGTATTTTTGTGGTATCTCTTTCCTTTTAGAGATACTTATATAACAAAACGTGATATTTTTGATGTCTCTATGCAAATTTAAAACAAGTTTCCGCTCCAAGGATATATGAGGAGTTTTGATATATTATTTGTAATGGTGTACTCAAGGAGTGTAACAATTTCCAGCTTTGTGAGAATTTCTGCAAACCTAATTTTTATTTTGACTAGATTAATATCGAACGCAGTGCATCCTGGTTTGCGAAATAATTGTAAAGTCTTATTTTATTGCTGCAAGTTGTTCAAGGGGGTATTCAAAACTTGGACGCATAAAATGGGTACACCAATGTTTGTAGGAAAACTTTTTTTTCGACAAGAAAGAACGAGAAAACGTGTTTTTTGGGATTCAATCGAAAGTGTTGGCAGGAACGAAAAAAATCTTCATATAAGATTTTTAGGTATAGACCTATAAACTCCAGGTTTTTACACTTACAATTATTTCGGGAAAATTTGCTAATATGATTATACCAGTACCTTAAAAGTGACAGATAACGACCGTCTGACCATATTTTATTTATATTTGTGCTTAAATGTTTCCTGAACCGAAGATTTAAAGCTCATAGACATATTGGTCGAACGATCACTTAGCTTTTTCCCATCATGTGATGTAAACGCAGAAAAGAAAGCAATTTCAGCAGGCAGAAACCGAATACCGCAAGTCGGTTCATAGAAACCTGCTGATATGTTTCCAATGTCCCATGACATTTTTAATGGGTACCGCCGATAATGTTTAATCAATCTTTTTATCGTTTTTACCTTTCGATAAATGAATTGTAACGAAATAATAGCAATAAAAGAGTCCATGTTTATGTTTGCAGGCGCAGTGTACCGACGACTCGTTATGGTAACATAAAATTGGAACTGTGATTTTATCCATCTATTTTTTACGACTACGGCCATAACACCCAGATGTGAATGCGGTGCGGTAATTTTGCAAGGAAAAAAACACGTTTATTGCTTGGTAATGTGAGAGTTATTGAGCCGTATTCATAAAACAAAGGATATCCTTGTACTTGCAAATTTTGAAGGAAATCTTCCAGATGGTATTTATAATGCTTAAATGCTTTTGATTTTTGAGTATAAGCAGTGACATAAGTAAAAGGATACTCATAATCTTCACCTTATACTTGGCATAGGAAGCATATAATTCAAAAATTCTGAGTGTGGTCAGTAGCAGACTTAACTTCGTAACAAGAGGTGGTTAAACGATGATGGCGGAAATTGTGGATGTTAAAAAGTACAAACCTCGTTTACCTTCACTTGGTTGTGACTTCAAAAAATTATATCGGTTCGACGAAGCAAATGTACAATGGCTTGCGGATAGATTTTTAGTTGAGAATGAGGAAACTCGAGGAGGAGCACTTTCATGTATTCATAAAATGAATATATGTCTACGCTATCTCGGTGACCCTGGATATCAACAATGTATTATACAGGAACTTGATGTTAGTCAAACAACGGTATCTCGGAAAGTGGATAGAGTTGTGAACAGCATAGTTGCACAGTCGAACGAATGGATCAAGTTTCCAACTACCAACCATGAACTGATGGAGGCCAAGCGGATATGGCGAAGCATGTATAAATTTCCGACAGCAATTGGTGAAATTGATTGTACACATATAGGAATCCTGACACCAAATCGCCATGGGGATGAGTATATCAACCGAAAAGGGAAACCTACTTTAAATGTGCAAGCCACTTGTAATGCCACAGAGATGTTGTATTACTTGGCGATGACGGTTATGGTATTGAGCCGTGCCTTATGACTTCCTTCGGAAATCCTACTCCAGGTGCAGAAATAAATTATAATAAGCTTTTAAAACAAGAAAGAGTTATAATTGAACGCTGTTTTGGCCAACTGATATATATATATATATATATATATAGGTGAAAAATTAAAGCTTCCGCCTTTTGTTGAGTACTTCGACAAAATTTAAGCAAAGAGGACTCTTTATACTTTTTTTAATTCTCTCTAGCTTTCAATGGACTTTGCCATCATCATCAGGAGCTGCAATTACAATGATAACAATAGCAACAAAAGTGTAAAATGAATTTAAATTGAATCAACTTACAGTAGTATGTGAGGATGTTGCTAATTGTTGTTTTCGTATAGGATGAGGGAAACGTCCAGTAACATGGTGAGAGCTGGATACATGGTACAATGGTTAAAATTATATAAAATATGACAAGACAAGTTAAAGACAGATTAAAAATTATTTAGAAAACATTAGAGCATTACGTCGTGAAGCCACTTGATGATTGCACAAAATGGTGGTCATGGAATAATGAGTGAGATGAACCTTTGACAGAAGGCCGAAGGTTGTCAATGTCTGGCTTCACGACGTAATGCTCTAATGTTTTTTAAATAATTTTTAATCTGTCTTTAACTTGTCTTGTCATATTTTATATAATTTTAACCATTGTACCATGTATCCAGCTCTCACCATGTTACTGGACGTTTCCCTCATCCTATATGAAAACAACAATTAGCAACATCCTCACATACTACTGTAAGTTGATTCAATTTAAATTCATTTTACACTTTTGTTGCTACTGTTATGATTGTAATTGCAGCTCCTGATGATGATGGCAAAGTCCATTGAAAGCTAGAGAGAATTAAAGAAAGTATAAAGAGTCCTCATTGCTTAAATTTTGTCGAAGTACCCAACAAAAGGCGGAAGCTTTAATTTTTCACCTAACTGGTCTAGACGACAATGACCACGTCTCAAGTTATATATATACAGGGTGACTTTGAAGTTGAGTCATTAATTTTCAGATAAGGATTGTAGAAGGAAGATAAACCAAAATATGTGTGTAAAAATAAAAAAAAATTAAAAAAAAAATGTTACCTTGTTTTATAAAGTATCCTCCCGACAAGTATTTCAGTGCGGACCTGTGCGCCCAAAAGCATGTCACAAAAACTGTTCGAAATGATTTCCGTTTTGCTCGACGCACAGCTGGGCGCGTCTTAGCCATGTCTCTTTACAAGCACGCAATAAAATCACTGGTTGATTTCTGATCACTGTACTCATTTCCTCAATTCGAGCACGTAATTCTTCGCGTGTATTAACCGGTGTTTTATACACTAGAGTTTTCAGCCAACCCCACAAACAAAAGTCTAAAGGATTTAAGTCCGGAGACCTTGGCGGCCAAGGTACAAAACCGCCACGGCCGATCCAACGATTATTAAATTGTCTATTTAAAAATTCACGCACATTTCTTGCATAATGGGGTGGTGCCCCATCTTGTAAAAACCACATGTTTTGTCTAATATTTAAAGGCACATCTTCCAGTAAACCAGGCAAATTGTGTTGCAAGAAATCAAAATAATTTTCACCAGTTAAGCGATTTGGTAATTCAAAAGGCAACACTAAAATTCCATTAACAATTCCCGCCCACAGGTTGATTGGTTCAAATCGCTGTTGAAAATTGGTTTCCCTTATTTCATGGGGATTTTCAATAGCCCAAACGTGAGAATTACGTGAATTAATAATTCCGTTTCTAGTAAAGAGGGCTTCATCACTCACTAAAATTTGATTTAAAAAATTGTCATCATTTTGATGTTTATTTAAAAGCCAATTGCAAAAGTCAACCCTTTGTTCATGATCTTCCGGTTGTAAGGCCTGCACTTTTTGTATGTGAAACGGATAGAACTGATCTTCACGTAGAGTTTTCCAAGTTTTATACTGACCAATCGCCAATTGAGTTGAAATTTGTCGGGTGCTTACTGTTGGATCATCACTTACTAATTCTAAAATTTGTTCTTCTAGTTCTATTTGATCGTGTGGTCTTGGAGCACCGGCATGATCTCCTCTGTGAGGTCTTAAGTCACCTGATTCACGAGCTCTTTGCACTACATTAACAAAGGCACGAGGGGTTGGTTGCACTCGATTGGGAAACCGATCCGCATAGATCCGTGATGCCGCGGCAGCATTTTGTAAAGACTCCCCGTAAATAAGAACCATGTCCACAAGTTCAGCATTTTCGTAAACATGTGCCATTTTTGATTTGAGCCTCGCAACAGACACGATTATTCACTTACGCGTTACCGACTACCGACTGATACTGACTGTATACAACTGAAGAAAATAATTGTAAAAAGATCGTTCCAAATTCTTTCGCTTTTTTGTTTCCGATGCGATGAACGGATAAGGCGGATTATATCTGTTGTTATATAATAATAATATCATTATTGAGGCGGTACTCATGTATATATATATGTATATATGAGGACATCATTTGATGATGATGATGTCATGCTTATTAATTTGATAAAAAACTGTATCCAATAGAAATACGGAACGGTCTGTGTAAGCTTTGGAGTATAACCGTCAGTGATGCTGAATGAACGAACTCCCACG
Source organism: Acanthoscelides obtectus (assembly GCA_963669975.1). NCBI lineage: Eukaryota > Metazoa > Arthropoda > Insecta > Coleoptera > Chrysomelidae > Acanthoscelides > Acanthoscelides obtectus. Next base: position 15,193,989 of record CAVLJG010000010.1, read on the forward strand.
TCAACTACAAGCTGGAACAAGTCGGGACATGTTGCTCAAGATACAAATACCAGTCAATCTTTTACTTCTTCTTGGAGGATATCCTCGCGAGTCCATTATGCATATGACAACAAGTATATGATTATACTTCTACCTTTTTCTCCGAAGCAAGACCTTATACTTTTACCTTATGCTTCCGAGGATATGCTTCTCTTTTATGAATACGGCTCAAGATGTCATCAATAGAATGACTCAGTCCCCACAGCATGAGAAGCTAGAACCATTTTAAATACGCAAACATTGCATTTATGGATTATTGCTGGACCAAATTCTCGGGAACAAAATTTTTTTAGATTCAGTTCTGACATGTAACAAGTTTGCAAGTTTTAAGCTAAGAGCAGATTTAAGAATCCGAGGGGGGGTGATGCGGTTGTAACAAGATTCATGTTTGTTTATCGGCTGTTCAATGCCAAAAATTATTTAACTAGCTTAGCTAAGAAATTTGTTGAATATAAAGGGTTATTAATAATTCGGCAAATTCCTTGTAGAACAGCATAGGGAATCTAAAATTCAATAGATATCAGTAGTTTTCTAGATTTTTCAATTTCATCAAGGATTGGACATTTGAGACTCAGCAATAACAACTCAAGATACTAATACTGTATAAATTAAGACTTAAGACTTCTTCCCTCGAAAGATATGAGGAGATTGCTCTCCGTCACATCCACGACCTTGAAATGAACAACCTCCGGTTCTCGCGTCGCTCGCGTGGCTTCATCGCGCATCTTTAGGTATGCCCATATCTCGGCTAAAGTACTCCTAATTCCTTGTTCTGTGTAAAACTTATAATGGGTGATTTTTTTGCTAGTATCTTTTTGGCAACACTGTTTTTGACAGATGACGCGTGAATCGTGTCTTGTGTCATTGTCAAACTTGTTCAGTTTGGTCTATAATTTAACCATGAATCGACTTACGAACGAACAACGCTTGCAAATTATTGAATTTTACTATCAAAATTCATGCTCGGTTAAGAGAGTGCATCGAGCACTGCTTCCAAGTTATGGGCAATTTGATCGGCCTACTGAGGGAGCTATTCGGAAGCTTGTGACTAAATTTCGAACCCAGTTTACATTATTGGACATTAAACCACCAACACGCAGGCGTAGAGTGAGGACTGAAGAAAATATTGCGGCTGTATCCGTCAGTGTTAGTGATGACCGTGAAATGTCGATTCGCCGCCGTTCGCAGCAATTGGGCCTCTGTTACTCCACTACGTGGAAAATTTTGCGACAGGATTTGGGTGTAAAACCTTATAAGATACAGCTGGTGCAAGAATTGAAGCCACACGACCTCCCACAACATTTCCAATTTGGTGAATGGGCGCTGGCAAAGTTGGAGGAAGATCCACATTTTTATCGAAAAATTGTGTTCAGCGACGAAGCTCATTTCTGGTTGAATGGGTACCTTATTAAGCAAAATTGCCGCATCTGGAGTGAAGACCAGCCTGAAGCATTGCAAGAGCTACCAATGCATCCCGAAAAAATCACTGTTTGGCGTGGATTATGGGCCGGTGGCATCATCGAGCCGTACTTCTTCAAAGACGACAATGTTCCGTAACTGTGAATGGCGAACGCTATCGTGCGATGATAACAAACTTTTTTTTGCCCAAAATGGAAGAGCTGGACTTGGCTGACATGTGGTTTCAATAAGACGGTGCCACATGCCACACCGCACACGAAACAATGGCCCTATTGAGAGGCGAGGTCGGTGAACAGTTTATCTCACGTTTGGGGCGCGTCAATTGGCCGCCTAGATCGTGTGATTTAACGCCGTTGGACTATTTCTTGTGGGGCCATGTTAAGGCTAATGTCTACAGGGATAAACCAGCAACGATTGACGCCAATATTGAAGCATTTATTCGTGAGATACCGGCCGATATGTTGGAGAGAGTGTGCCAAAATTGGACCTTGCGCATGGGCCATCTAAAGCGGATCCGCGGCCAACATTTACATGAAATAATCTTTAAACATTAAATTATATCGACCGTTCTATCGACTCAAATAAAGATTTAATCGCTTTTTTCAAATTTTTTGTGTTTTTTTTCTTTAATCAAATCCTATAACTCTTAAAAAGTTATAACAATTATTTTTTCCAATTTGCAGGAGACGGGTTCGATCCGACCAGGAGTTATCGGTGGATCGAAGCCCCGCGTCGCGACCCCTGAAGTGGAGAGTCGCATAGAACAGTACAAAAGGGAAAATCCGTCAATTTTCAGTTGGGAGATCAGGGACCGATTGGTGAAGGAAGGCATCTGTGACAGGAGTACAGCCCCTAGCGTATCCGCTATCTCTAGGTTGCTTAGAGGCAAAGGTGGCGACTGCGACGGAGACGGTAAGTAGAAACTTGGATTTTTTTCATGTCCCTTATTCTAAGGTGTCAAACATTAATCGTTATTCCGCGTGTTTCGAAAAATTACACTGTACATCCAAGTGGTGATTCTTTGAACTTTCTAACAAACATACAATTTTGTTATTTGACGATTGCCGAGATACTACTTCATGTAGAAGTATGCAATTTATTTTAAAATCCCATTTCAAATAAAACCAGGAAATAAACGAGTTTTCAATAAATCTGGTATACGAATCAAATGACTATTTGATCATTTCAAATCACAGCTAGCAAATTCTATTTTTCTTTTCAATAACTAATGCTTGGTCATATTTATGTCTAACTTAATGTATTTTTGGAATCATAATTAGCAAACTTTATTCATCTGCGCAAAGATTTAATATGGCATCCATAAGAAAAAATGATGTTGTTGCTAGAGGACGAAACGTCATATTGAAATTCTAATTATACCATCTTATAGAAGGGATTGGCATTGTTAAAGCGCAGTTTATCATAAAATCGCTCCACAAATAAAGCCAGGAAAAAATCAAAACGACTTCGGGAAAATTCGCTTTTTGTCGTCTCGCTCCGGAAGTACTTCGAGTTTCAAAATTTCCAAAACGGCATCTTGAGTGTTACCTAAATACGCAACTTTTTCCTCATCTAAGCCACGTCGTAGCTCGTACCGTTTCCGAGATCCCAATGGTGAGGGTCGAATTTGAAACACCCTGTATAATGATTGTGTTATGACGTCAGAGGTACACGTGGATGTTGAGAGGTCATCATTGACATCAGCGCGAGTAAACACAAAAAAACGTCAAAAATCGTAATTTATACCTTTGAACATAACCTGTCTTCAGAAAGGACAACATATAAATAAACCTTCCGGCACAGCTAATAGATCTGCTTCATTGGCAGCATATTTAGTAATGATTTTCTCACAAAGCAAATATCACTGATGTTATACACATAATCATCCAGACGCGATCTTGCTATTCAACCAACTTCCTTCTCAGAGATGAAAACTACAGACTACTCGGCTTCACAAAACATAATATGCAACCAACAATGCGTGTAGTCGAATGACTGTTTGCACCCTAAAAACTACCTAGTCTGCATGATAACATTTTATAGGTTTTTTTTTTTTGATGTTTTATAGGTTTCTTACATAATACGCCTGCGAGTTACATTTGTACGAATTATACTAAGTGACATATAAATCCGAACACCCAGTTTAAATGGTTTATTTTAATAAAATTTTGTATAAGTACTTAATGAAGCATAATAAGTAAATGATAAACATTTCAAAATGATTGCACTGCTTTAAAGCCCTTTGACCTTTAATAATGTGTGGATGCACCCTGATGTGCTACGCATTCTCCAACGCGCCTAGGCATGCTTCTGATCAGGTGGTCAATGTCCTCCTGTGGTATCTCATTCCAGGCAACCACCAACTCCTCTCGAATGACGACTTACCTGACATGGAAAAAGTACTATTACCATGAGTATATGTGCTAGCTTCTAGAGGTGGCAGTACCATTCTATAAAATAGCTTATGTAGATTCTTTCAATTTACTCTTATTGTTCTATGCATAATTTTCCTATATCTTTTGCTTTATATTCATAATAAATACAGGAGGTAAAGTTGGTAGTGGATCAATGGATGTCAGGTGATAGAAGGCCTCAAAACCTATCGAATGAACCCCTATATGAGTCGTCCAACATTTTATAGTTCAGGAAATATTTGCAATTTTGTTAAATTTCTAATAAAAAACATGGATAATGGACTTACAACTAAATCATTAGGTTTAGTGCTGTGAGTGTTTTCTGAGATGAGATAAACGGTTAGTTTTAGCAACGGTTATGTCACTTTTCAACAGAGTGTATTAGAAATCAACGCAAAAGTCTTAAATTCATTTTTTTGTGAAAAATCTCTTCCATTCCTCAACTTTGGAGGGCGATAAAAAAATTGAGGTTGTATTTCATTATTCATTTTATTCTAATAACTATTTCCATCCATTTAGAATAAACCCTGAAAATTTCAGCTTGCTAAGATGAGTGTATCATGTCACATTCGTTGTTGTGATGCGATAAACGTAAGAAACGCAATAGAATCATTACCACCTACACTTGTAGATAGTAAGGATTCTGTACTTACAAAACCTATTGTGTCTAGCCGCTCTTTATGGTGATTTACTGACAATGTGGAAGATAATTTAATTTAACTAACTTTTAAAGAGCATGTTCGAAATGGCCTCCATTATTTTCTATACACAAGCTACACCTTCTGATAAAATTGCCCTTTAATCTTTGAAATGAAGTTGCATTTTCCATAATTTAGCTCATCTCAGAAAAAAAGTCACAGCCCTAAACCTAATAGTTTTGTTGTAATTGCGATTGAAAGTTCATTATCCCGTTGTTTTTTTTTTTCGAAATGTCACAAAATTGCAAATATTTCCTGAACTATAAAATTTCGGACGACACATATATGGGTTCATTCGATAGGTTTTGAGGTCCTCTATTCGTCGATCCACTACTAACTTTACACCCTGTATAATTGTCACTTGGAAGCTCCTTGAAATGACTATGAGGGAAATAAATTTCAACCCTTTAGGTATAATGTTTGGACACGCCGCATGAGTCTGGAAACGATGCGTATAATATAACCGTGGAGAATCGCATACGCCCATTTTAGGCCTTCTGTGGATATTACATGAAAAGGTGCGTGTTTTTTGTAATTTATAATAATATCGTTATTAAGGAACAGATAATTAATCAAACACGGTTGGTGACCACCAGATGCTGTTTGTCGGAAACGCGCTACTGATATCACAATTTGTCATAGTAGATAATAGGAGCAGCAGTTCATCATAAAGTAACAATAAGCCATCATAACTAATCTTCAAAAGTTCTCTCATTTTAGTTCACAGTAAAACAGACTATCCTGATTACAAACCTACTCAAATCATCCTTAACATTGTCCAACTTTAATGAAAAGCCAAAGAACGGAACTGTATCTGCTGAAAATTACTATTTCGGTATATACTAAGTGACATATAAATCCGAACACCCAGTTTAAATGGTTTTATTTTAATAAAAGTTGGTGAATGTATTTATCTTACTGTAAATAACAAGTGAAAAAAATTTCAGCCTTATCGGTTGGACATTCCGGTTTTTATCCTGTTTTTGTTTAATTCACTAACGCTCTAAAAATGAATATTTCAGCCGCAGTAAAGAATCAACGTTGGCGGATTTTGGTTCTTGACATCCTTTACGATCGGTTACGATGCCTAGCGTACGGAGACCTGTACGATTTCGTCAACTTAGTGAGTTTGATAGGGGCCGAATAGTGGGACTTCGGGAAGCTGGACTTTCTTTTCGGGCAATTGCAGTTAGAGTGCAAAGAAGTGTAGACACTGTGGTTAGGTGTTGTCAGGCATGGCTTCGAGAAGGCCGTACGCAAAGAGCAAGGGCACTGGACGCCGTCGTAGAACAACAGACCGTGAAGATCGCCGCGTAAGATTATTGGCCTTAAGGGACCGTTTCTACACTACCAGGTCCATTGCAAATGAATGGTTTGCAGAACACGGAAGACCTATTGGCATGCGAAGTGTTTACCGACGAATGAGAAGTTTTGGCTTGTTTTCATACCGGCCACACTGGGTCCTCCCTTTAACTCGAGAACACCGACGTAATCGCCTTGAGTGGTGCAGACAACGGTCACTCTGGGATCAGGAATGGAACAGTATTGTCTTTAGTGACGAGTCTCGATTTTGTTTAGGCATGCACGATGGTCGTGCCAGGGTTAGAAGGCGACGTGGTGAAAGGAGGAATCCACAGTTTTTTATTGAAAGACATGTTCATCACACTGTTGGAGTTATGGTTTGGGGTGCTATAGCTTATGGTTCCAGGTCACCTTTAATCTTCATCAGAGGGAACATGAACGCGCAGCGTTATATATCCACGAAGTTCTAGAACCCCATCTTTTACCCTATCTTGACACCCTGGCAGATCCAACTTTCCAACAAGATAATGCCCGACCACATGTTGCAAGAGTCACAATAGACTTCTTTCTACATAATGATGTCACATTGTTAGCATGGCCACCAAGATCTCCCGACTTATCCCCAATTGAGCACGTGTGGGATATGATGGGTAGGAGATTGCTCAATTTGCAACGTCCTCCTCAGACTCTAGAAGCACTTCCAGAGGAGTTGGTGGTTGCCTGGAATGAGATACCACAGGAGGACATTGACCACCTGATCAGAAGCATGCCTAGGCGCGTTGGAGAATGCGTAGCACATCAGGGTGCATCCACACATTATTAAAGGTCAAAGGGCTTTAAAGCAGTGCAATTATTTTGAAATTTTTATCATTTACTTATTATGCTTGTACAAAATTTTATTAAAATAAAACAATTTAAACTGGGTGTTCGGATTTATATGTCACTTAGTATATAATGCTTTTTGAATTCTATAGTTACAACGTTTAATGTGCATAACGAAAAATCATGTTCACTCATTCCTGTCGATCTATCGTCGTCTATCTGGTAATCCTTTTTTTTTTTTCGAGAATCAATCCAGTGCCGCAGAAGTATTAGTCAAAAAATTAAAAATTATTTACTGCTCTACAATTCGGAAAATACCACATGGGCTTAGATGAAATTTTGATATTACTATGCCTAGGACGAAAAAGCTTTGCAGTTTTTGAAAACCGGTCCAGTGTCGGTGAGGTAGGGGACTCTCAAACTTTGTTTTTTTTGTTTGTTTTTGTATGGGTTGAAAATTGTGGTTTGGGGGTTGTAGGTGGAAGGGGCTGTAAGGGTTACGTCTTTAGTATCAAAGACGATCTATCATTAAAAAGCTTCTGATCCTGATACCAAAGGGAAAGTTAAATGGTATAAGCCAGATCTATAACGTGTTCATAATTCGAAATAGCTTGCATTTGTTGGCATTGTGTGCTGTATCGTCGCCGAGTCCACTGCCGACTGTGTCAAGCATAATAGGTAACTAACTCCAGCTTGAGTACTGCGGCGATGTCGTTACTGACACACCGCTATACTGCTACAGGGAAATATTTATGTATTTAAGGATATCTGCATATTATGAGTACGTATACTTTATCTGAAGTCACTTGAAACACTGTGAAATACCGGGTGCGTTTTATATATCTATATTTAACACGCTCTGTTGCTGCAAAAATCGCCAAATTTCGCAGCAAATATAAGATCAAAGGCAGCTTCACCGGTCCACGTGGAGTAAAGCACGCCTATGCGTGGACATAGCCAATGAGAAAGCGTGTATTTCAGAGCTCCGAACAAGTGCAGGTGGCTACTGAAAATTGAAACAGTTTAGCCAGTGCCGTGTAGCGGTGAATAAACGTGTTTTCTTTAGTCTGTCCGTGTTTTTTCATAGATTTTATTAGTTTGTGTTTTTGACTTTTGAATACTCAGTTTACTTGTTGATTTAATTGTTGTGTTGATTGTTCTTGTGTGTCCTAAATATGGCTCTTTGGAGACCTTGGGAAAATGCTCCAAGCCACGAGGAGATGGTTGATGAACCTGTGCAGGCAGAATTCTTGCATAAAGATTTAGAGGAACAGACCCAAAGAGTAATCCTAAATATGTATGATTGTCTGAAAAACGAAAATCCAGATTCCTCGCAAAATCAAATTTTAAACAGAATTTGTATCCTGACAAAAATCAGTCGGTCTACCATTTATCGGGTTATAAAAAGGGGAGATGTAGTCAACCATTCCTTCCACAGAAAGCGCATAGGGCAAAAATTAAAAAGAATAGACGTGGGTTTCAGGAAGATATTCGTCGTATAATATACGGATTTTATAAAGAAAATTTGGTGCCCACGTTGGAAATGATACGGGGTAAATTAAAAAATTATCCTGAAGATTTTTATAATTACAAATGCTTAGACTCACTGCACTGTATTGTAAAACTGTGTGGTTTTCAATACAAAAAATTAGATAAAAGAATGGTGATTATGGAGTCGTCTCGAATCGTTGAATTGCGCCAAGAATTTTTGCACAAAGTTAAAATCTATAGAGAGCAGAAAAGAAATCTGATTTACCTGGATGAAACGTGTTATGATACCCATGAGGTTGTGCAGTACGGCTGGGTTGACGACAGCAACAAGTGCATTTTAAATGCACCATGCAACCGTGGAAAACGAATCATTATTCTCCATGCTGGCATTGAAAATGGATTTATACCTAATGCCATGCTGTTATCTGCCAAAAATATCAAAGAATCATGTGCCGACTATCATGAGGACATGACCTCCGATTTATTTGAAAAGTGGATAGAGCAGCAGTTAATACCAAACTTTTCCCCAAATTCAGTGATTATTATGGACAATGCGCCATACCATTCCCGACAGAAAAACAAAATTCCGAATACAGGCACAAAAAAACAAGACATTATTGATTTTATGAAGGATAAGGGAATGGAAATACCACAAAAATCAACCAAAGCCATATTATTGGATCTTATTAAAAGACAAAAATTTGAAAAAGAGTATGTTGTTGACAATGGCCATGAAGTATTACGTCTACCTCCCTATTACTGCATTTTTAACCCGATTGAGTTGGTCTGGGCTGCTTTAAAAAAAAGTAAGAAAACATAATCAGACCCCTCAATTAAGTGAATCGCTATGGGCCACAATAAGAGATGCAGTATCTCATATTGCTGCCACAGACCTATGGAAGCAGTGTTCTAGGCATATTATTGAAAAAGAAAATAAATATTGTGTTTTGCCTCCTGTAAATCCCGTTGTAATTCCTCTACAAGATGACTCTAGCGACAGCTCCGAAGGCGAGGATAATATATAAATACCTATAATGTAAGTCTTTATATACCTTTTTATATACCTACCTGCTATGTAAATATTTGCCTATGTCAAACGTTTTAATTCTGTAATTTTTCCATTTCTTAACTTTCAGTCAACATAAATTAAACTCCCAATATAAGTATTTTTTATCCCAAATCAAAAAAATAAGAAGATAGTAAAATCCATTTATTGTGATATAAAAACATTATTATTATCGTTCTAAATAAATGACCGCACGCCTATGATACGTCATGAAATTACAAAGGACGCGCCGACCAAAGGTTTTTATGCTATTTCAAGTGATTTCAGATAAAGTATACCACTTTAGCGTCTACGATGTTTTTGTAAATAACGACTTAAATGTTATTATATCTACACTCTTGTCGCCATTTATTCTTGACAGTTGGAGTTTAGCCGGTTTGAGGTGTACAATACTGTGATATTATTTGATCTTGTATGTGATATCACTGTGACTGCCTTCCACGTTGACGCAGATTAATTGCGTTTTCTGGGAACTCTAGTCGGCAGCGACATCACATGAAACGCGACCGATAAAGCTGAACCACAGGCTGAACTTAATAGAAAACAACTTCTGGCCGCGTTATTCCATAATAATTACAGTGTGTGGTGGCAAGTAGTGGCTGTTCAGTGGACGAGAAGTGTAAAAGAAAATGATTTATCGTGCGAACGTCGGCCCTTTTTTGTGGTGCGAGCCGCCGCATGCGGCCAAGCCGGGTGATTCCCCGCAGGTGGCTTCAGCCTTTGTCCGACACTGTTTTCACTAATTTTGTATAAATAAATGAGCGACTTTGGCGGCGAGAATATTGCTTTTTCGGGAAAGGTGCGGATGAGTTTGACAAAGGTCACAATGTTCTACCTGCACTTAAATCTACATGATTGTTCTTTGCGGTAGTATGAATAAATATACTAAGTGACATATAAATCCGAACACTCAGTTTAAATGGTTTTATTTTAATAAAATTTTGTATAAGTACTTAATGAAGCATAATAAGTAAATGATAAAAATTTCAAAATGATTGCACTGCTTTAAAGCCCTTTGACCTTTAAGAATGTGTGGATGCACCCTGATGTGCTACGCATTCTCCAACGCGCCTAGGCATGCTTCTGATCAGGTGGTCAATGTCCTCCTGTGGTATCTCATTCCAGGCAACCACCAACTCCTCTCGAAGTGCTTCTAGAGTCTGAGGAGGACGTTGCAAATTGAGCAATCTCCTACCCATCATACCCCACACGTGCTCAATTGGGGATAAGTCGGGAGATCTTGGTGGCCATGGTAACAATGTGACATCATTATGTTGAAAGAAGACTCTTGCAACATATGGTCGGGCATTATCTTGTTGGAAAGTTGGATCTGCCAGGGTGTCAAGATAGGGTAAAAGATGGGATTCTAGAACTTCGTGGATATAACGCTGCGCGTTCATGTTACCTCTGATGAAGATTAAAGGTGACCTGGAACCATAAGCTATAGCACCCCAAACCATAACTCCAACAGTGTGATGAACATGTCTTTCAACAAAAAACTGTGGATTCCTCCTTTCACCACGTCGCCTTCTAACCCTGGCACGACCATCGTGCATGCCTAAACAAAATCGAGACTCGTCACTAAAGACAATACTGTTCCATTCCTGATCCCAGAGTGACCGTTGTCTGCACCACTCAAGGCGATTACGTCGGTGTTCTCGAGTTAAAGGGAGGACCCAGTGTGGCCGGTATGAAAACAAGCCAAAACTTCTCATTCGTCGGTAAACACTTCGCATGCCAATAGGTCTTCCGTGTTCTACAAACCATTCATTTGCAATGGACCTGGTAGTGGAGAAATGGTCCCTTAAGGCCAATAATCTTAGGCGGCGATCTTCACGGTATGTTGTTCTACGGCGGCGTCCAGTGCCCCTTGCTCTTTGCGTACGGCCTTCTCGAAGCCATGCCTGACAACACCTAACCACAGTGTCTACACTTCTTTGCACTCTAACTGCAATTGCCCGAAAAGAAGGTCCAGCTTCCCGAAGTCCCACTATACGGCCCCTATCAAACTCACTAAGTTGACGAAATCGTACAGGTCTCCGTACTCTAGGCATCGTAACCGATCGTAAAGGATGTCAAGAACCAAAATCCGCCAACGTTGATTCTTTACTGCGGCTGAAATATTCATTTTTAGAGCGTTAGTGAATTAAATAAAAGCAGTATAAAAACCGGAATGTCCAACTGATAAGGCTGAAAATTTTTTCACTTGTTATTTACAGTAAGATAAATTGATTGATTCTGCTTTAAAAGCCCGATGTTTGGAATTTTGACCTTTTTGTCTAAAATTTACTCATTTTCGAGTATTTATGTTTTCACATATGTATGAACGGATGGTCGTAACACTTTTTACTTCAAATCTATGATAAAACACAAAACTTATATAATAATATAGCATATATATATATAAATAAATTCACTCATGTGTTAAAAACAAAAGGTGAAGTCTCATTATAATTGTGTATTGATTTGTTTCAAATTTTGTTTTTATCATAAGCGCAGTTGAGCAATACTTTCATTTTTATATACAGTGAATTTTAAGTGTGGGCTTGGCCGACAACTCTCCTATTACGCATGGTATCTAAAAAAGTTGAATACAAGACTACACGGTGATTCATAACTAAATGGTGACCCAAACATACATTTTTTTAAATCGAAAGACCTAAATTCCATTACAGTTTTGAATAATATAACATTCTTGATTGATTTTCTTTTCGAATTGTTGAAATATTCGGCAATACATCCGAAAAAACACTCAACTTTGACAAGTCGCACCTCCGCAACTGTTGGCACTGTTTTTTTTTGTCAAAAAAATATTATGATCTCATATTTTCTTCCTGTCTACTTACTCTTCCAGTTTCTTTATAGTTTATACAGGATGGCCAAGAACACAAAATCAAATATTTCTCGAAAATTTCAAATGGAACACTGTATATTTTCACATTTTTTTGATTTCTCTTTTCACAATCTTTTTTCTGATGTTCTGAATTACTAGAATCACAGGGACACCTTGACTTTATTACATAAGGTTGGGTATATTTAATGTATGATAGAATACGCTAATTCTAACGATCTGCCGTTATCAGCCCAAGGCTATTTTTTATTTTCAAATCTAGTGTAATGTTTTTCATTTACCTTGATATATGACGGTTGGCTCTAACTCAAAAACCAGTCGTACAAACCACCAAAATTCTGATATCAAAAAAAAGCTTGTGAAAAGGAGAAACAAAGAATGCGAAAATATACAAAGTGTTCGAAAATGTTTAGAAATCGATCATTTTGCGTTCTTGACCACCCTGTATGAACTGTCAAAAAAACTGAAAAAGTAAGTAGATAGGCATAAAATATGGGATCATAAACTTTTTCTGCCGAAAACTTAATACTCTAGCTATAATAGTTGAGGAGATGTGAGTTGTCAGAGTCAAGCGTTTTTTTATTTGATTGTCCAATACCACAACAATTTGGGTGCAAAACCATATATAACAAATTGTTTCATTTGTAAGGACCTATCCAAATGTGGTTTTCCTATGTTTAAGTCACCACGCAGTTATGAATCACCCTGAAGAGATAAAAATATTTTCCATGCAAGGAGCATACTGCTCATTTATAAAGGTATCATGCATAATAACGGAGGTATCGACCAGACCACACTAAAAACCCACCCTGTATGTTCCATGTCTTAGGCCCGTATCGTCAGTCGTCCCTACAATATTGTAGGGCGCCTTTATGGCCTCCTTGATTGTCATAGTTTTCTACTTCTCCGTGTCAGCGCTCTAATTTGAGGTTATGTCACAAACATCTATTTGCATCAAATTGTGCTTGCTTTTGAGTTGTCATGTTTTATTAGCCTGAAATTTCCTACAATTTAAAAGAAAACATATCTTCACAATAGGAGAGCGCTGACGCTGACACGGGACAAGTGTAATCTAGAAATTTTTGAAGGAGAGAAAGGAGTAATGACAATCAAGGAGGCCATCAACGCGCACTACAATTGTAGGGCGCCTTTATGGCCTCCTTGATTGTCATAGTTTTCTACTTCTCCGTGTCAGAACTCTATTTTGAGGTTATGTCACAAACATCTATTTGCATCAAATTGTGCTTGCTTTTGAGTTATATCATGTTTTATCAGCCTGAAATTTCCTACAATTTAAAAAGAAAAGATATCTTCACAATAGGAGAGCGCTGACGCTGACACGGGACAAGTTAATCTAGAAATTTTTGAAGGAGAGAAAGGAGTATGACAATCAAGGAGGCCATAAACGCGCCCTACAATTGTAGGGACGACTGACGATACGGGCATAAGTGTACTTTGTTATAGGTTTTGAAGTAGAAAGATAAATATTCAAAAATGGGTAAACGTTGAACAAAAATACCAAAATTGCGACACATGTGCCTTAAGTAGTAAGATAAAAAGAAAAATGTAGATGAAAATTCAACCTAAATAATTTTCAAGACATTTAAATACAAAAATTTCATTGATACGATCAAATTGAATATTTAGTTTTCAGAGCCGACAACTACGCTTATAGACCCTGATCCTTTGTACCATCACATCATTTTGCTGTTAGATCTGTGTATAAAGATAGTGTGAATAATTAAGTTTTATATTCAATGCAAGTCCAATGTCGGTATTTTTCAGTAGAATTAATGATTCATCGCATTAAACAATGTAATAGCGTAAATTACGTAGATACCTACGTATGCCCAAATTAACTGCAGTCCTGTAGTAAAACAAATACGCCTATACATAAATTTAACGCACAGATCGTATCAGCAAACTGACTAACAGGCCGTGGAAAATCCCGCAATTTTCACACCTAAAATTACATCATTACCATCATTTTTATACCTGACTTCTTACGACAGTACAAACAGTGGAAATAAAAACTCCCAGCAGCAACTGTATTAATAAGCGAGGCCATTATGTGAGTTACGCATTCCGGTAGCTGAAGAAGAATAATACGAAAGGAGAGGAATGAAAGACTCACGTTATGAAGACGGTTCGAGGTCAGGCATAGTTATGATGAGTCGTTCGGACCTCCCAGAAGTACCTGAAGGTAGAATTGGGTTGTTATTAACAGGGCGTAGCTGAGAACCTGGTCGCGACAAATTTCAAATCAAACCATGTCCCATATGTCTTATTTACTATAAGTGCTTCTTAGAAGATTTCTGACACACAAGGTATCTTTTAGACAGTCAGACAACAACTAGCAATTGTAAGCACGAGCTGGCCAACGAATCTCCTTTGACCCACGAAAATGTTAAATACCCAGGTAGCATAAGCACGTCATAATGAGGTCGACATTTGGTGACTGACGTGATTGTTCCCAATATCGACGTCGTAATGACGTCTAATACATGTCCAGTTGTGTACGTGTACTGCTGAAACTTAGATGAAAAACAAAGGACAATCGGCGCTTTCGATAAACATCCATTTACACCTGATGGAGCCAATAAGCAGAAATGTACGTTGCTCGGGTTACCAAACCATGGTGCAGACAACGGTCACTCTGGGATCAGGAATGGAACAGTATTGTCTTTAGTGACGAGTCTCGTTTTTGTTTAGGCATGCACGATGGTCGTGCCAGGGTTAGAAGGCGACGTGGTGAAAGGAGGAATCCACAGTTTTTTGTTGAAAGACATGTTCATCACACTGTTGGAGTTATGGTTTGGGATGCTATAGCTTATGGTTCCAGGTCACCTTTAATCTTCATCAGAGGCAACATGAACGCGCAGCGTTATATCCACGAAGTTCTAGAACCCCATCTTTTACCCTATCTTGACACCCTGGCAGATCCAACTTTCCAACAAGATAATGCCCGACCACATGATGCAAGAGTCACAATAGACTTCTTTCAACATAATGATGTCACATTGTTACCATGGCCACCAAGATCTCCCTACTTATCCCCAATTGAGCACATGTGGGATATGATGGGTAGGAGATTGCTCAATTTGCAACGTCCTCCTCAGACTCTAGAAGCACTTCGAGAGGAGTTGGTGGTTGCCTAGAATGAGATACCACAGGAGGACATTGACCACCTGATCAGAAGCATGCCTAGGCGCGTTGGAGAATGCGTATCACATCAGGGTGCATCCACACATTATTATAGGTCAAAGGGTTTTAAAGCAGTGCAATCATTTTGAAATTTTTATCTGTTTGTAGATTTGTTTTTAGGCTCAAAAAGTTTGATCGAATCTCAGCTAAAATAAATGAGTTAAAATGGTTAAAACTGGAATATACTCATAAATATTATACTTCTATTTTAGTTCACCGTATTTTATCATCACAGAGCCCTGCTTACCTGAAAAGAAAATTAGTCTTTAGGCGTGATTTGCATGATTTAAATACGAGGTTCACTAATAAACTTTCTCTTCCTAAGTTTCGTTTATCCTTATTTAGAAAATCTTTTTCATATAATGCTGTTACTATATACAATAGTATCGATGACGCGCTTAAGTTTAGTTCTGTACCGATGTTTAAAGTCCTGGTAAGGCAATTTTATTACAATAGTCAATGTAATGGATAGTTCAATAGTTTTTGATTATATACTCTTCGCTTTGCGGTTTTGTGTCTTAGGCTTTTGTTTATTTTCATTCAAATTATCTCATATTTTCTATGCTATTTTATATTTGATCACTTCTGATGATTGCATTTTATGTATTATCTGTGGCTTTCTTCCTTGTTAGCTTTTATTTAGGGTTAAGTAGAGTAGCTTAGGCTAGACTTCGCGCTGTTGCAGATTTCTGCATTGTATATAGCAATGCTCAATAAAGACATAATAATAATAATAATAATAATAATAATAATTTACTTATTATGCTTCATTAAGTACTTATACAAAATTTTATTAAAATAAACCATTTAAACTGGGTGTTCGGATTTATATGTCACTTAGTATATTTCCTGTTCCTTTATTGCGGACATGCTCACGATTATCGTTGGTCTTTTATCTAAATTTCCGCAGGACTAGTCTTCTTTCTGTATAACGGTTTTTTATCATCAAAAATTGCTCAAAATATCTAGGCAACTCTATTTACAATGCAAATTTACAATTTCCTAGTCACAAACTGACAGACCCTTCCTAATACAGAGGGTTCATTTTATTTCGTCTCCTTTGCACAGA
The DNA here is from genome assembly GCA_963669975.1 of Acanthoscelides obtectus. Lineage (NCBI taxonomy): Eukaryota > Metazoa > Arthropoda > Insecta > Coleoptera > Chrysomelidae > Acanthoscelides > Acanthoscelides obtectus. Next base: position 15,210,364 of record CAVLJG010000010.1, read on the forward strand.
GTCTAACCGAGTTATTAGGCTGTGAAGAAATCTGCAATATCAAATTTGTTCGTCACTATACAACCCAGGCGCCGAGTTGCTAATTCATAAATTAAATTAGACAAAATCGAAAACGGCACATTCATATGACTTGTCGATTTAATGTTAGTTTACGGAATCTACTGTCCAGATGATGCTGCTGATGCTTCGCGAGTGTATTCAGATCGTTTTCCCAGTAATCAAATTTACGTGCGTGCTCCTATTTATCAGTTGCCATAAATGCCTGAGCAGGCAGCGACAAGCAAATATAAGCGGCGATCGAGTTCATGTTTGTTTTGACGCGGAGTAAATGAGGCTTGAGTACCGATTGTTTTCATTTTGAAAGAAGTTTTGTAAGAAACATGCATATGTTTAGAAGAATCTTGGAGAAATAAGACACCGGTGAAATCGTGAAATCGACATTTTTTCAGAGATACATTTTACCGTAATTTAGAACAACTTTCTCATCGTCCATTAATTGAACATGATACATTTGAAGACGGTATTGAGGGGATTTCCTTGTAAGGTGAGCTATCGAGAGCTTCCCCGGCAAAGAACGAACAAAGTAGCAGAAAAGGCACTCGACATGAGAAGACATAGATATATAAATAGAATACTTTAATTAATTATGTATATAACAATATTAATTTGGAATGAATATTATATTTTTAATTAAAGAAATGTGAAAACCTACAGAGCTTTTATTGAGTAGGTTAAAAAGTATCGAAAACAGCTTAGTCTCTGCAGAATTTGTATAGAGTCTATTATAGGCAGATGACCATCTTAAAAGAAACACTTTTTTATGAAAAAGCGGCAGAAATAACATATTAAAAGCTTAAAATGTGTTTGTTTAACATGTATTACATAAATAAAAAAGTTATACGTAATTTTGAAATTTACAATCTTTCAAAATCTGATACACATATTACAGGCATACGTACTGTGTAGGTATGTGTAAAAACCGTAAAAAAGCTAGTAATTTTCATTTGAACAGATTGTTTTTTTGTATAATTATTTAGGACAGCAAGTTGAATTTTATTTAACTTGGTAAGTGTGGCTGTACTGTCTTCTTCTTGTTGAAAATAACGTTGCAACTTTTTCACGCAGACTAATGCCTCCTTAGTTGTCACTGGAAGCTCTTCTTCATCGTTGTTTTCTAGTTCGTCTTCCTGTTCGTTATCAACGGATCCTTCATTAACCAAATTGGAGTATGACAATTCCTGTGTTGCTTTTACAGTATTCTCAACATTTACATACTCATTAAATTTGTCTATATTCAGTAAACTATTAATTTCCAGTAAATCACTTAATGGAATTTCATCTTCTGGATTAAAATCGTCGACTATTTCAGTTATGTTTTTCACTAAAGCAGCACGACGAAAACAATTACGAATCGTTTAGTAGTAAGCAAATTTATAGCATCTAAAACGGTGACAGCTTTGGTAATGTTGACATCTTCCTGAAGCTCCATAATTTTCATCAAGATATGTTTCCGATACATTTGTTTAAGACTCCAAATGACACCCTGGTCCATTGGTTGCAGAACTCATGTCACATTGGGTGGAAAAAATTGAAGGTTGATGTTATTAAGTGAAATATTTGGATGAGCGGGGCAGTTATCGACCAAGAGCAAAATTTTACGATTTTTCTTAACAAGTTCAGCGACCCACTTTTTTGAATATTCTTAAAAAATTGATGAAGTCATCCAAGCTTTATTATTTCCAACATAATCGACGGGAATTGTTTTAACATTTTTGAAACACATGGGATTCTTAACTTTCCCTGAAATAAAAAAATGTCATAAATTCTTTGCAGCACTGCCATTGAATATAAAAAAATAGAGCATGAATTTCTATTCATCCACTTACCTATTATCAATACTTTTTGTTTTTCAGTACCAGAAGCATTAGAACAAATCATAACAGTTATTCGCTCTTTTGCAAGTTTCAGCTTTTAATTTATGAGTTTTATCTGGTAGCATTCTATAAAATATCCCGGTTTCATCTGCATTGAATATGTTATCATCATAATCATTGGATATTACTGGCCAAACTTGAGAAATCCAGTCGTTGGTAAAGTTCTTGTCAACTGAAGCTGACTCACCACACATTTTTCCAAAAACAATGTTATGTCCTTTCTTAAACCTGTCTAGCCAATCGGAACTACATTTGAAGTAATTTCCAATCAATTTCCCAAAATCTTCAGCCTTTATTTGTAGCATAGGTCCACTTATTGGAAAATTATTATTGTTTAAACCATTTAAACAGCATATCCTCGACTTGGGGATGCCGCGACAGCCCCATTTTTTCGTTTGACTATTTGATTTCCAATAATTTTTAATTTTGCCACGGTTTTTCCAAATATTTGACACAGTGGATGGTTTTATAGCCAGACGAGCACATATATTTGCTTGAGATGAACCCTACTCAAGCTCACTAATTATTGTGATCTTTTCGTGTAAAGTGAATGCACGTTTCGCACTTTTCGACATGTTTATAACTCTAATAAATACAGTACTTATAACACTGGTGGCCAAGTTCGAATGCAAACTACGAAGCCAAACCGCCGTAAACGATTGCATCAGCTAAATCCACTTTGGGGAACTACCAAAATATACTAAGTGACATATAAATCCGAACACCCAGTTTAAATGGTTTTATTTTAATAAAAGTTGGTGAATGTATTTATCTTACTGTAAATAACAAGTGAAAAAATTTTCAGCCTTATCAGTTGGACATTCCAGTTTTTATACTGCTTTTTTTTAATTCACTAACGCTCTAAAAATGGATATTTCAGCCGCAGTAAAGAATCAACGTTGGCGGATTTTGGTTCTTGACATCCTTTACGATCGGTTACGATGCCTAGAGTACGGAGACCTGTACGATTTCGTCAACTTAGTGAGTTTGATAGGGGCCGTATAGTGGGACTTCGGGAAGCTGGACTTTCTTTTCGAGCAATTGCAGTTAGAGTGCAAAGAAGTGTAGACACTGTGGTTAGGTGTTGTCAGGCTTGGCTTCGAGAAGGCCGTACGCAAAGAGCAAGGGGCACTGGACGCCGCCGTAGAACAACAGACCGTGAAGATCGCCGCCTAAGATTATAGGCCTTAAGGGACCGTTTCTCCACTGGCAGGTCCATTGCAAATGAATGGTTTGCAGAACACGGAAGACCTATTGGCATGCGAAGTGTTTACCGACGAATGAGAAGTTTTGGCTTGTTTTCATACCGGCCACACTGGGTCCTCCCTTTAACTCGAGAACACCGACGTAATCGCCTTGAGTGGTGCAGACAACGGTCACTCTGGGATCAGGAATGGAACAGTATTGTCTTTAGTGACGAGTCTCGATTTTGTTTAGGCATGCACGATGGTCGTGCCAGGGTTAGAAGACGACGTGATGAAAGGAGGAATCCACAGTTTTTTGTTAAAAGACATGTTCATCACACTGTTGCAGTTATGGTTTGGGGTGCTATAGCTTATGGTTCCAGGTCACCTTTAATCTTCATCAGAGGTAACATGAACGCGCAGCGTTATATCCACGAAGTTCTAGAACCCCATCTTTTACCCTATCTTGACACCCTGGCAGATCCAACTTTCCAACAAGATAATGCCCGAAAACATGTTGCAAGAGTCACAATAGACTTCTTTCAACATAATGATGTCACATTGTTACCATGGCCACCAAGATCTCCCGACTTATCCCCAATTGAGCACGTGTGGGATATGATGGGTAGGAGATTGCTCAATTTGCAACGTCCTCCTCAGACTCTAGAAGCACTTCGAGAGGAGTTGGTGGTTGTCTGGAATGAGATACCACAGGAGGACATTGACCACCTGATCAGAAGCATGCCTAGGCGCGTTGGAGAATGCGTAGCACATCAGGGTGCATCCACACATTAGTAAAGGTCAAAGTGCTTTAAAGCAGTGCAATCATTTTGAAATTTTTATCATTTACCTACTTATTATGCTTCATTAAGTACATATACAAAGTTTTATTAAAATAAAACCATTTAAACTGGGTGTTCGGATTTATATGTCACTTAGAATAGCTGGCATATAATGGATTAAAATAGTCTGCTATACGCGAGGGTCTATTCTAAGCGAGTCTATAATATCCGAGGATTTTACATGCAATTATTTATAGGAACTGAAATTGTGTCCATTATAAACGGGTTTCCATTACAAGCAAGTTCATTATAAGTGGATTCCACTGTATGTCATCATGTTCATAATTGTCGGCTATCTTCACTATGATGTGCACTTGTACGAGCATGCCTCTTGCTTTATGACATTTTTTTGTTTGATCTGTATGCTGTTTTATCATTCTGTACGCTGTATTGTGTACAATGTTGTAAAGTGAAATGGAAAATAAACTTAAATCTTAAGTCTTCGCACTTCGAACAGTATTTAGAAGGTCATCGAGATCCATTAGATTGCACCATTATAGTGGTACAAAGTATAGGTACAATTTCTGAATTTAACTCAAAAACAATGGACCCTGGTCTATAGGTTTTGTTTGTGTGCCTTGTATTTCCGAAACTGAAAGTTTTTTAATCACACTGGACAACAAATTTTAGTTTTTTAATTGTATTTTGTGGGAAAAGTGCACTTCTTTGTTAATTTTGGGGCGCTGAATCCAAAAATGACAATGAAATAAAAAAATTAGTTGCGGTTTAGAAAAAAAACTTTTTATTTTTAAGGATATATTCAAAAAAGTAACAAGATTCATATACTTATAAGAATCACTATATGCGCTGTCTTTTTGCTGTTCTTTTATGAATCATTTCTGGAGCATCTCTACCAAGAGTCCAACAGTAGTCTGCAAGCATGGAAGGATTCCACTTTCCCTGGTACTTTGTTCCATTGTTGAAATATCCTGATGAAAACGTTCGCCGTGCTCATCACTTACGGCTCCGCAATTGTCAGGAAAAAAGTCCAGGTGTGAGTGTAGGAAATGTATCTTAAGAGACATATTACAGCCCATCTTTTGATACGATGACAGCAATTTTTGACAAGGGTTTTATAGTTGTCAGCTTTTCTATTTCCCAAGAAATTAGTGACCACCAGACGGAAATCATTCCAAGCAGTTTTTTCAATACCTGTTAAAGTGTTTTCAAACTGTGTATCTTTCAAAATATTTCGAATCTGTGGCCCAACAAAAATACCTTCTTTAACCTTTGCCTCACTTAGTCTTGGAAATTTCTGACGCAGGTATTGAAAAGCTGACCCATCTCTATCTAATGCCTTGACAAAGTTTTTCATTAGGCCCAACTTGATATGCAGTGGTGGTAATAATTTTTTTTTTCGAATCTACTAATGGCATATGCTGTACATTTTTTTGACCTGGCTCTAGGAATTGACGAACAGGCCAGTTTTGTCTGGTGTAATGAAGTGCCTTTGCCCGACTGTCCCATTCACACAAAAAACAGCAAAATTTTGTGTAGCCTAGCTGCAGCCCAAGTAAAAGTGCAACAACTTTCAAATCGCCACAAATATGCCATTTGTGCTCATCGTATTTTATGCATGTCAATAGGTACTTCATATTGTCATATGATTCTTACATGTGAACTGCATACCCTACAGGAAGAGATGGTAAAATATTTCCAATATGCAATAACACTGCCTTTAAACTCAATGTTGAACTGTCTATAAACAGTTTCCATCCTTCTGGGTTATAGTTTATATTTAAAGCCGCCAGTAAGCCGTTAATGTTACTGCAGAAAACCAAGTTATTCTCCATGTTGAAAAATGGTTCTGTCTTTGTGGCGTTTACGAAAAACACATACCGAAACATCGTCTTCTAACAAGTTCCACTGCTGCAGTCTTGATCCAAGTAACTCTGCCTTACATTTTGGAAGTTCCAAATCTCTTACAAGATCATTTAATTCTGACTGTGTTAGTTTGTGCGGTTGGTCGCATGACGTGCTCGGTATAAAATCAGGATCTCTTGACGTTGATGGCATATCTTCTTCCTGACGAATCACTCGATCGCCATGATCTGATTCGTTTTCTGATTCGCAAGTGTAGGATTCTGGGGTTTTGGAATAGGATTTTCGCAACTGTGAGGCACAGGTCTCATCGCAGATGGTATGTTTGGGTAGTTAATAACCGATTTTTTTTCTTGGACATACCTGTGGCTTGACCAACACAAGGTACCATGCAAAAGTAACAATCATTAATATGATTTGTAGGCTCTCTCCAAACCATTGGGACAGCAAAGCGCATAGACCGTTTTTTGCCATTTAACCAGCTCCTCAGACTTGAAGCACATGTATTACAGCAGATGTGGGGTGCCCACTGTTTGTCTTGATCACCTAGTTTACAACCGAAATAAAGCTGATATGCCTTTGTTATTAGTGGAGTAATAGACCGTCTCTGAGACGCAAAAGTCACATCATCACACACGTAACAAAACTGATCTGGATCGTTTACACACTTTCGAGACATCTTGCATGAACGCTGTCAGCCAACTGAGGAAAAAATGGCTAATATAAAACAATATAATGTACACGTATGTATAACGTAACACAATCATGCCGATTACATCATCTTTCATTGCCGAATATAAAAATGTAGCACGTGCATTCTTGTGAATGACAGTATATTAACTCTGTCACAGCAGGAACACATATAATTACCGTATCTCTAAAACTTGAACTAATATTGAAAAAATAAGTTTCATTCCGGTTTTAGCACATTAAAAATAGTATTATTTTGTTGATTTTATTTAGGATATCAGTGTTATCAAAGAACAAGATAGTTGATTTTACGACTCATGTTTTGGCCGTTTCACCTCCGCCACAAAAAATCTGATCGACTGGAGGTCGGCCATCTTGTGTATCGCGGTAGCACCGCAGAGCGCGAACATCTTCACATCATCTGAAGCGTGACGTCGGACGGTACCACGGTGAGGTACGGTATGTGGATCGTCCTATCATCAACGTGATGAAACGCACCGGAACTAACAACAGGCGGCCCACTGGGCTGCTAATCGAACAACAGCCACTTACATTCCGTTTCCGGTCTATGTTCAACTGTTCACTGGCCTGATAAGCTGTGCTTCTGCCCATCGCGCTCCGCTATTGCGGTCTATGTGGGAGGTCCAAAAAGGGAATTATATTCGCAAGCGTCGACGAGAATGATTCTCTTTTGAATGATGATTCGTTTATCCAATTTTCTCACCAAGAGATATTTCGTTTCGTGAAAGAGCTCAATGCTTGTGCATATCACCATTTCTGTCTACACAACAACGGCGGATCCAGGATTTGTGTCTGGGAGGAGGGTCACACTGGTCAAAAAACTTCATGTTCAGGAAGATGTTCTTCTCGGCTTCGAGGGGGGGGGGGTGGACATACAAATAAAAACTTGACTGGCGGACGTATGGCAGATGACAACCCTACGCTTGTACCCTTAGGTTACAGCCTAAAAGTGATTAAAATATAATTTATTGTTAAATAACAAAATTAATTCTTCTTTTTGTCTTCCTGCGAATCAATTATAGTGGACCTGGACAAACATTATGCAGGGCAGTGTCGGACTATCGAATTTGTCGGATTATAGATCACTGCCTAAGACCCCCTATTGTCCGGATTTTTTTACAAAAGAGTACCTTGTAATCCGACAAATTACATATCCAATGATAAGATTATATATGTTATGTATATGTATGTACTTTGAAGTACAAATCATACATAGCTCATGTATGTCGAATTTAGTAAATTAAACCACAATAGAGAGCTTACGTTTTATTATAAAATTAAGCATAAATCCACATACATATGTACCAAAATAATCAAGAATTATTAATCAAAATCATTAATGAATTTATCAAATTATGAAGTTTGGAAATATTCATCATTTTTTTGTTTAAGGTTGTTATAACGCGAGATCAGAGCTTTGTCCCTCAGTCTTCTCATAAGCAAAAGTTCGTTGTTGGATGTACCATTCTCTTCAGCCCATTGTAAACCTGGCTCAAAGGCGTTAATTGCGTCTTGTGCTGTGACTTGTGGAGCAGTTGCAATCACGTTGTCGTTATTTTCCTGATTGTTTGTTGTATAATTAGAAAACTCTTTTATAATCTCTTCGTCAGACATTTCATGAAAAACATTTTCCTCTTTATCCATTCCACGGCACCAGATTTCCAAATATTCCGGACGTATCTGTGTTTCAGTAGCGACTTGTTCTATAACTTCCGAAGTTACACTGATTTGTGGAACGTTGCTAGGAGTGGTGACTATATTTGGCCATTACTTTTTCCAAGACGATTTAATAGTTGATGACGGTAACGCATTCCACGACTGACAAAGAGCAAAAACCAAGTCTTTCATATTAAATTCTTTTAAAGATTTTTATATTGGTTGGTCTTTTGATACGGCTCTCAGAATGAGGTTTTTCTTATAGTCTTGCTTGACAAACTGAGTGATATTCTGGTCCATTCTTCTTCAGACGGATGACCGGGAGCGTTAGCAAGAAGCAACAACGCTTTTTGAGGAAAATTATGATCTTTTAACCATTTTCTAACTTCAGGTACGATTCATTCATCAAACCACTTTTTGAAAAGGTCTTTTGTCATCCATGCACTTTTTTGTCCGTAATAATGTACAGGTAAATCAATGTTTTTTAATGCCCGTGGTTTATTAGATTTCCCAAATACCATCATCTTAAGCGCGTGTGTGCCCGCAGCGTTAGATCATGGTAGTATGGTTACACGCTCTTTACTTACTTTTCGTCCAGGTACGGATTTTTCGTTACAAGAAACGAAAGTTTTGTTAGGCATCACACGCCAAAAAAGCCCTGATTCGTCTGCATTTTACACCTGTGACGGGTCAAGATTTAAATCGTTCACCTTTTGCAAAAATCTTAATTTAAAGGGCTCTATGCAGGTGGCATCGTTAGAAAGTTTCTCCCCTGTACCTAATACTCATTAAACGTATGCCATGACGACTTTTAAAACGTTCTAGCCATCTTTTGCTGGCCACAAAATCATCTTTTTTTGTTATTTCCTTATAAAAAAACTTAGCTTTCATGGCCAACATGGGTCCTGAAATTGGTGCATGCCTATTTCTTTCCTGAAGAAACCACATGTACAAAGCTTCTTCCACTTCTGGATGTTCAGCTTTCTTGAGTGTCTGTCTCTTGCCTGGCCCGCAAACTTCTTGATCTTCTCGTGGTTTCTTTTAATGTCATAAATTGTAGATCGGCCTACGCCGTATTCACTTGCTAAACTACTGAAAGTTTCATTTCGATTTAAGCGGTCTAAAATATCACATTTTTCATTAATTGTTAAGGTTTTGTGCTTTCGCTTCTGAGTTTGTGATCACAGTACTAGGTACTATACTTAATACACAATGAATAAATAGTAAACAATGAAGGCACGCTAGGCCGTACCGCTATCACAAGTAGTCAAATTCAAACTAAGTAAAACAATGCTTAGGTACGCGTCGAGTACGATAGCTGTGGCGCGTACAAGTTGTAACCTGTTCAAACCTGCGTGATCTACATTAGCGAAGATTGTCAAATACGTATGTACCTATGTAATATTCAAGGACATGTCGGATTACAGGGGGCGCCGGATTAGACAGGGGACGGACTTTTACACGTAAAAAACAATACATAAATTTTACATACACGATTGAAGATGTACAGCTAGGCAGAGAAAGCATATGCAAGGATCTTGGCGTGAACTTCCAAACAAACTTAACATTTTTCCGTCATTATGAAAACATTGTGAATAAATCTTATAAACTCCTTGGATTCATAATTAGGCATTCAAGACAACTCAAGGGTATAAATACAATAATAACTTTGAACAACACTCTAGTGAGAGATAATTTAGAATATCCATCAACTATTTGGTCACCACAAACAATGAACCATACCGAAATGTTTGAGAGAGTGCAAAAGAGATTTCTCAGATATTCGTATTCTAAAAACATAATATATAGCATTTTATGACCTCATATAAGAATATGTTGAATGAATTCAAAATGGTCAAATTAAGCTAAGACGTTTGAGTGATGTTTTATTCCTCTACAACCTAAAGAATAAGAAATGTGATTTATATAAATATGAATTATTTGTAGTTCCTAAAGTTAAACTAAGAATAAGAAAAAACAAATTGTTTCAGTGTCAAAAGTTAAGTAGCTCTTATGCAACGGTGAGATTTAGACCTCTTTTGTACATCAGTAGGACAAATCAAGGCTGTGTTTCTAAACGGCACATTGCCTTGATGCCATTAGTATTATATACTATTTTATAAATTATGCAGGGTGTCCGCAAAGTTGGGGTTTTCCTTTTCAGAAACAACTACCCTTGAAATAACAAAGGTAATGTGTAGTGAAACGAGGGCGACCAAGTAAAAAAAAATAAAGGAAAAAGTACTCACTCGCCAGTTGACGAGAAGGGCTAAGTACGTCTCTGCCCGAAATCATACCGCTCCAACAGAAAATGAAATCAGCTGATGCGCTACCGAGCAGACGCAGGCGGTGGTGCACACCACGAATGGAGGTAACAAATATGACGGCGTTGCCGCGTTTTCAGTTGTTAGGTAAACGTACTTTATAGGTATTGTTCGAAGTTATCGCCGTTTGATTCAAAAACACAGGTGCGTGCACGACGTAGCCAAGCATCGGTGCAGGCTTTGAGAATGGAGTCCCTCCCCCGAATGAAAGCACCAGCTTGTGCAATTCTGAGACGAAGTTCGTCAACCGTATGCACTTCAGTTTTGTACACTAAGCGTTTCATTTCTCCCCAAAGAAAAAAATCACATGGTGTTAAGTCTGGAGATCGCGGAGGCCATGCTACGGGTCCATTACGTCCGATCCACCTATTCGGAAATAATTCATTCAAAAACTCACGCACTTCGCGTCTAAAATGGGGCGGTGCACCATCGTGCAGAAACAACATTGATTGTCTTACACTTAATGGCACATCTTCTAACAAGGAAGGCAAAATGTTGCGTAAAAAGTCTAGGTATTGCATCCCGTCCAATCGATTTGGGAGAATAAATGGTCCAATGAGCATACCGTTCACCATGCCAGCCCAAACATTCACCGAAAATGTTTGTTGAAAATGTGCCCGACGGACAGCGTGCGGATTTTCTACTGACCAAACATGAGTGTTGCGAAAGTTATTCACCCCATTACGCGTGAACGTAGATTCGTCTGTCACCAATATGCACTTCAAAAGTCCGGATTATTGTCATGTTGATGCAACAACCACTCACAAAACCGCACTCTTGCTGGAAAATCGTCAGGTTGAAGGGCGTGTACACGTTGGACGTGAAACGGATACAGCATTTGCCACACTTTAGTTTTTGATACTTGCACTTCTCTAGCCACGTCTCTAGTGCTTGTTAATGGATTCTCGTCTAAGCGATTACCTCTACACGCGTGACCGTAACCGTCGGTTGAAGGTTGCATACTGACCTGACACACTGCCCCCGACCCAGTTCTGTCGTCGGGTTGAGCCAGTGACCTTGTACCACTCGGGGATGTCGCGGGTCGCGGCTGCAGGACGGTATTCAGATATTTTTGATGTTGCAGAGCCCTTTATCTCGGTTCCCTTGAGACATTGGTGTATATGATACTAAGAAAAATTGCTTATGTTTTCAAGATCTACACGTCGTGTAAAGGAAAACCCCAACTTTGCGGACACCCTGTATATATTTTATCTCTGTTTTGCATTTTAAAATGTTGTTTAGTCTTTGTAATTTACTTTTTAGTGAGGGTTCTCACATTTAAATACATTTGTATGTGTTTGTAGGAGGGTAAATAAATAAATAAATAAATATATGCCAAAAATTATTAAAATCGGATAAACATACGTAGGTGTTCACCTTTTTTTGTCACTCAGTATAATAAGCGATACAGTATTTGAAAAAGTGCGAAAGATGTCATTTTCGATCCTGAAAAACGATATGAAAAAAAGGAAACTTTTAATGTTATCACTTTTTCTAAATGTTCTTTAAGCATCCGTTTTCAAAATCCCAAAGCATCTGATGAGATATTGTTATGGTAAACCTTTGTTTTTAATTATTAACCAAGCGCGCGCTTAGCTCGATTAACAATTAAAAAGCAAAGGTTTACAATAACAATACAACTTGAAACGCTTTGTGATTTTGTTAATGGATGTTTGAAGAATATTTAAGAACACTGGTAGCGTTAAAATTCTCGCTTTTCTGTATTGTTTTTAGGTGTCGAAAATGGGGTATTTCGCACTTCTTCAATTATTGTATCGCTTATATCTCAAAAACTATCATCTTTAAAGAAAAGTTCTGAATTCTCTTCTTTTTCAGAATGTCCCAAAAAACCTAAGCACACTTTGGAATATGGTTAAAAAACATGGGTAAAAAATTGTTGACTAAAATCTGGGGCTAGCAACATGCAGATTCGTTAAAAGATGCCCTTTTTGAATAAGGTTATGCAAAACTAGCGTCAAGTAGGTTGTCTCTGCACTTCTACGATAGAAAAATTAAACCGATCAGGTCAGTCAAAGACGGCTATACAATTAATCCATAGACATTCTTTCCCTGCCCCACCAGTAGTTATACCATCCATCTAGAAACATATTGCGCCTTTCCATATTGCTACACGCGGCAGCGCCCACCGAAATCACTTTTTAGTTTTACCGACCGATGTATGATGTGTGAAATATGGATGATAGGTGCTTAGAAATACCGAGAGCTGTAGAAATTGAATCAGAACATTTTCCAATCAGATGCGAACACTTTACCTGCACTAAATACAAAATTTCATCGATAGATCCAAATATCCAGCACTCATTTCTAATTAACATCGATCCATGGTGTTCTGAAAATAGGTAGCAGAAGAAAAAAAGCGACCGTCTCTCCTTCCCGACAGATGAGTACAATTTGTTAGGTCATCCTGGGACTATTAAGCATCGCCTTTAAACTTGCCGCCGCCACATCGTAATTTGACACCTTTTTTGAGTATCGCCGCCGTGGCCAACGATCCCCCAATCACCTGCTAATTAAAACCGGAATGAGCTTCTTTTGTTTAACCTCCCGCAGGACACGGCTACTGGTTGCCGACGATGAAATCTACACGAGCAGTGGCGTCGAGAAGGGATGAGAGCACGATACGATTGCTCAAGAAGATAGATCCACGCGCATGCGACAGTCTACGTTTTTCGTACGCACCGCGTCACTCGGTGACCAAAATGCCCAGAGACGATTTACAAACGTACAGTTTAATATGACGCTTTAGCGCGTAATTTGAGATCAGTTTCGTTAGTTTGCTATCGGGTGTGTTTCAAACGAGCGTCTGTGTTATACACTATGGTGCACTATGCAGTGGAGGTTGGTTCAAGCAGCAACAACAAGAAAAGTATGATTGCTCAAGAAGATAGATCCACGCGCATGCGACAGTCTACGTTTTTCATACGCACCGCGTCACTCGGTGACCAAAATGCCCAGAGACGATTTACAAACGTACAGTTTAATATGACGCTTTAGCGCGTAATTTGAGATCAGTTTCGTTAGTTTGCTATCGGGTGTGTTTCAAATGAGCGTCTGTGCCCAACTAGCAAAGTAGTACTATAAGCTTCTGGTAAAAGAACTGTTCAGCCTTAAAAGCTCTCTATTGTTGTTGCCTGAACACCTTTATACAACTATTTTGTACGGCATATTTGCAGGTTAGTCAAAATGGTTGTGTTGTGGCATCCATGGTAACGTTTATATAACAAACCCGAGCCTTGTTGTTTTGCTATGCAAATTTACTACTTTAGCCAACAAATTGCTCCCAACGGAAGCACTTATACAACTGTTAGTAACTGTTAAAGGCTGTACATATGCTAAGTATGTTGGTATACAACTTCACCATAACCTAACTTTCTGCTGTCATATTTTTGTTAAAATGCCATAACCAACGTTTTAAAACAAACAACGCATGCATATTGGTTAAAAAGGTTTTATCAACTGTTTAAACAGAAGATATAGATCTGGTACAAATTTTAGGTAAATCATTCGACTCTGTCGGTATTTCATTTCAGAGATTTGTCAAATTGTTGTATAACACTTGCAGACAACACCAAAATATTCTAATAAACCAGAGACAACATGGTCGATGCCACGATTATACATAACCACCCGCCATATTGGGCAAAAATATATTCCTCTATTGAAAATTAATTAATTATGTTTAAGTTCGACATTACAGATATAAGTGATAAACACTATGATTGTGTCTAAATATAGGATTTGTGGAAGATTTAACGCAGATAAGTTCCGTTTTTCATCTTAAAAATCTAACCATACTTTTGATCATTATTAAGATATGAATCAAATACGAAGCCCGTACAAATTGCGTAACTACTTTGCACGATAATCACAATAAAATTTGCTGCGCAAGTAATTCAATAGCCCTATATCACAGTGTAGAAGTTTATCATATACCTGTGTATGAAATTCACAATGGCCGATATGTAAGTAAACAAGATGACTGTTAGTTATATATTCTTCACTTCGTCTATACAATACATAAGAAACAGTTTGGTTGCAATAAAGTAGAATCATGTAACAGAATAGTTGTATAGTTGACAAAAACTGAATCTTGCACTGCCGCAAATGTTCTATAGCGGCTGCAAGAGGTTTACACTTTTGTTGTATAACTGTTACCTGCAGCCCTTATACAACCTCTTAAATGACTGAAGTGCCCTTTCTGCTTGTATAGCTGTTCTAAGAGCGTTTTGCCAATGTTCTTACAGCATACAATGCTGCGTAAGGAAGACTGCATAATCGTTCTTGCAACTCTAATAGGAGTGATAATTGTTAGTTGAGTGTTATACACCATGGTGCACTATGCAGTGGTGGTTGGTTCAAGCAGCAACAACAAGAAAAGTAAAGACGTTTCAAACTGAAATTTCTTCAAGTTTGCGACTAATAGGTTCAAAAGTGATATAAGCAACACAAATTTAAGCTACAAACCGTAAGGGTATGTTCGGACCATTTTGTGGAAAGTGACTAACTACTGTTTGGAAGATAAAACTTTGGAATTACCTCAAAATAAATGGAAGTGATGCAATATCTTCGCTTCATTTGATGAAATCACCACTTCTCGCAGTAGACGAATGAAAAAAGGCTGAATATGAAGGTCATGAAATCAATGAATCAAGAATGGGATGGCTTAGAAAATTTAGTTTTTATTGGATATAAATTACAGAAAAAACTAAAATCAGAGTTATATTCCAAGCAGCAATGGAATGTAATTTTCCTGGGTAAACCATCTTTCCGAAGGTGGATTACGAAAACTAAACCCAGTTTTTCTAATTAAATGTAATGAACTCGGCCATATTTTCAGAAATTTCAACGCAGGGTCATTAGAATTGACCAAAATTAATTTAAAATCGTTTTAATTTATTTAGCCGCGCCAGTTAGTGTAGTGACGCCAGGCATTTTTTCTTTAGACGTCAAGTGTATTTTAAAATCCGGATATTAAATAGAAATATTAAAGAAAAATCCAGAGTGCGGAAGAGAGAAATGATAAGAATTGCAAAATAAACTCAAAATGTTTATCAATAGAAATTACTTTTATTAATACTTACCCATAAAAAAGCTTTTGCTGTACAAAAAGTTAATATACTTATTTCACTCATGCACAAATGTATTATTTGAAACCAATTTACTTTAGTTCTTTTATATAGAGTTCTACAGAGATTTCAGTTTAAAAAGCTACAAGCGCATTTTCAATGATACAGTCTTAAGTTATTCAGAACCTTTCAAATTTTTCAAAAGTGATAACCTTATAACAGAAATGTATTCTGTCTATAATTATATACTTCATCAAATTGTATTGGCAAAACATCAAAATATGAACAGGACATCCTATACAGGGTGTAAACGTTATGTTAGTCATTATTGAAATGGGTAATAGGGAGGAGGTCAAAACAAGTCAAAAAGTTCAAATGCCCATGGTCCAAAAGTCAATCGATTTTTGTCTAAATGGCTTTATAGTTTACAACTTTAAGTGCTTTATATCGACCACAATCACCACAATCTTACTAATTTTTATAATCTAATCTAAAACGTTTTTAAATTGGGTAATTAACAAATAAATGACATTAAGTTTTTCTAAGTTAAGCCAAAATTTGTAGTCAGTAGGTAAGTAAGTTTCATTGAATTAAATATTTAAAACACACATGACAACAGCGCGTCGGTCATTCATCACTCTTATCGAACCGGCAATCGATCGCAAACGGTAACAGTGGTTAGTTATTGTTCGCGTACGTCGTCGTGTTTATTTACAATGTTCTCGAATCAAGAGTTCGTCGACATGTTGTAAGTTTACGGTGAAGCTCGTCAGAATTCAAATCTTGCAGCTCAAATTTGTCGCGTCAGATTTCGCCAACGGGTACGGGACATTTGTGCAAGTGTACCAAAGACTTCGAGATACAGGAAGTGTTCAACCCACTAACATTCGCACTCGTGAAAGACAGGTTACTGTAGAGTAGAAGGAACAAATTTTAAATATCGTGGAATTCAATGTAGATATCAGCACTCGGGAATTAGGCCGCCGCGTAGAACTATCGCATCCATAGAATCCTACGGGAAAATTTGGAGAGGGAGTCGTCTGCAAATTGAAAAACAATTTCGATATTTTTCAAGCTCAGGCCCCCAGGACACCCCCCTGGATCCGCCCTTGATTCTGATCACCGAATCGAGGGTATACACGACCACTCAGTAATGAGGAGATTTTTTTAAACACACTCGAAAGCATAGAATTTATTTTTGGATATCATTTAAAATTACAAATTTACGCTACCCAAAAGATTCTTGTTTGGAGAACTATCTTGCTGGAGTGCGAGACTGAGTGATGACGTCACATGACACCAGCTACCATCGCTACCACAAAGCGATGCACCCACCGCTTTTATTTCGAGATAACGTGAATATCGTTATAGTGTTCGGGTTATGAAACTCCTTCCATCTGCGTCGACGTGGTTCAGGAACGTAAAAAACCTGACAAAAGTACAAAAATTTTGTGTAATCGAATGGTGTCACGTTTGAAAATAACACACACACACACAACAGTGTCGTTGCCCACGTGCGTCACGGGATGTGGAATGTGGCACCGTCTTCTCGAAACTACATGTATTATCATGGGCGGAATCAGTAATCTGTCTAGAGGAGGGGGAGGCGGAGCGGTGACCGTAGCATTTAGGTTTGGGAAAATATTCGTCTTGGAAGGGGGTTGCGGCGATTGAAAATTTAAGAGCGGGGGAGGGGTATCAGCTGCATGCTTAAGCGCTTCTGAAAGCAAATGCCCTTGTGACAATTGAATACGTCTTACGATTCAGGTATAGCAATGTAATTTTTACACCAAGATACAGCAAAGTTGGGGTTTTCCTTTACAGAAACAACTACCCTTGAAATAACAAAGGTAATGTGTAGTGAAACGAGGGCGACCAAGTAAAAAGAAATAAAGGAAAAAGTACTCACTCTCCAGTTGACGAGAAGGGCTAAGTACGTCTCTGCCCGAAATCATACCGCTCCAACAGAAAATGAAATCAGCTGTTGCGCTACCGAGCAGACGCAGAAACCACATTGGTTGTCTTACACTTAATGGCACATCTTCTAACAAGGAACGCAAAATGTTGCGTAAAAAGTCTAGGTATTGCATCCCATCCAATCGATTTGGGAGAATAAATGGTCCAATGAGCATACCGTTCACCATGCCAGCCCAAACATTCACCGAAAATGTGCTCGACGGACAGCGTGCGAATTTTCTACTGACCAAACATGAGTGTTGCGAAAGTTATTCACCCCATTACGCGTGAACGTAGATTCGTCTGTCACCAATATGCACTTCAAAAAGTCCGGATTATTGTCATTTTGATGCAACAACCACTCACAAAACCGCACCCTTGCTGGAAAATCGTCAGGTTGAAGGGCTTGTACACGTTGGACGTGAAACGGATATAGTCCGTCTTCACTCAGCGTTTGCCACACTTTAGTTTTTGATACTTGCACTTCTCTAGCCACGTCTCTAGTGCTTGTTGAGGGATTCTCGTCTACGCGATTACCTCTACACGCGTGACCGTATCCGTCGGTTGAAGGTTGCATACTGACCTGACACACTGACCCCGACTCAGTTCAGTCGTCGGGTTGAGCCAGTGACCTTGAACCAATCGGTGATGTCGCGGGTCGCGGCTACAGGACGGTATTCAGATATTTTTGATGTTGCAGAGCCCTTTATCTCTGTTCCCTTAAGACATTGGTGTATATGGTACAAAGAAAAATTGCTTATGTTTTCAAGATCTACACATCGTGTAAAGGAAACCCCCAACTTTTCGGACACCCTGTATATACCATTTTCATGAAAAAACTGGCAGACTTGGGCCTCTAGGTGGTTGAGCACCCTTCTAAATCTGTCCTTGAGTGTTAAACACATCAATATTGTTCAATTTGGGTGAAAAGAATCCCACAGATATTCGTGTATGGAAAAATGAAATCCAACTCTGCACATAGTCATGAAGAATTTTCACAAAAGAAGGTGCATATACCATCAAAGCCTATGATTCAATAAAAATCATCTAAACAAGAAAAACTGTGTGTTCTATTCAGCTCAATCTTTTAAAATCGTATTAAACACAGCGCGCCTATGGTGGGTTGTCCATCATCATTCCATTCATTTTTCATTTGATGGCCATGACTTGACGAAGATTCATATCTTCTGAATACGGATACACTTCTGATTTTGATCATTCATCAGGATTATTTTGAAGGTCAGTGCTGCGGAATTTTGTTATGACGCCCTTTACAATTAATTGAACTTTGAATCGGTAGGGAAGATTTTGAAACATCTGATGACAATCCTTAGATTCAGGTTCATTTTTGTTTATTATAGGTTTAATATTAGGCTTTCTCATACTAGGCATGAGGTAGATGAATAAATAATCTATAATGGACTGTGGGACATATTTTTGCAAACATTTCAATTCCCTCTGTAATACTATTTAATAATATGGCGGATGCGCTTAGTAGTACAACTGAATAGTTGAACATAGGAGAGTATGAATAGCGGCCTAGGCAGCTAACAACCTTGTACGACGTTTCAAATTCCTTTTTGATCCAGCAGTCAACCAACTTTTTATACATTTATACTAAGTGACATATAAATCTGAACACCCAGTTTAAATGGTTTTATTTTAATAAAATTTTACTTAATGAAGCATAATAAGTAAATGATAAAATTTCAAAATAATTGCACTGCTTTAAAGCCCTTTGACCTTTAATAATGTGTGGATGCACCTTGATGTGCGACGCATTCTCCAACGCGCCTAGGCATGCTTCTGATCAGGTGGTCAATGTCCTCCTGTGGTATCTCATTCCAGGCAACCACCAACTCCTCTCGAAGTGCTTCTAGAGTCTGAGGAGGACGTTGCAAATTGAGCAATCTCCTACCCATCATATCCCACACGTGCTCAATTGGGGATAAGTCGGGAGATCTTGGTGGCCATGGTAACAATGTGAATCATTATGTTGAAAGAAGTCTATTGTGACTCTTGCAACATGTGGTCGGGCATTATCTTGTTGGAAAGTTGGATCTGCCAGGGTGTCAAGATAGGGTAAAAGATGGGGTTCTAGAACTTCGTGGATATAACGCTGCGCGTTCATGTTACCTCTGATGAAGATTAAAGGTGACCTGGAACCATAGGCTATAGCACCCCAAACCATAACTCCAACAGTGTGATGAACATGTCTTTCAACAAAAAACTGTTGATTCCTCCTTTCACCACGTCGCCTTCTAACCCTGGCACGACCATCGTGCATGTCTAAACAAAATCGAGACTCGTCACTAAAGACAATACTGTTCCATTCCTGATCCCAGAGTGACCGTTGTCTCCACCACTCAAGGCAATTACGTCGGTGTTCTCGAGTTAAAGGGAGGACCCAGCGTGGCCGGTATGAAAACAAGTCAAAACTTCTCATTCGTCGGTAAACACTTCGCATGCCAATAGGTCTTCCGTGTTCTGCAAACCATTCATTTGCAATGGACCTGGTAGTGGAGAAACGGTCCCTTAAGGCCAATAATCTTAGGCGGCGATCTTCACGGTCTGTTGTTCTACGGCGGCGTCCAGTGCCCCTTGCTCTTTGCGTACTGCCTTCTCGAAGCCAAGCCTGACAACACCTAACCACAGTGTCTACACTTCTTTGCACTCTAACTGCAATTGCCCGAAAAGAAAGTCCAGCTTCCCGAAGTTCCACTATACGGCCCCTATCAAACTCACTAAGTTGACGCAATCGTACAGGTCTCCGTACTCTAGGCATCGTAACCGATCGTAAAGGATGTCAAGAACCAAAATCCGCCAACGTTGATTCTTTACTGCGGGTGAAATATTCATTTTTAGAGCGTTAGTGAATTAAAAAAAAGCAGTATAAAAACCGGAATGTCCAACTGATAAGGCTGAAAATTTTTTCACTTGTTATTTACAGTAAGATAAATACATTCACCAACTTTTATTAAAATAAAACCATTTAAACTGGGTGTTCGGATTTATATGTCACTTAGTATATATATCGGAGCTTAAAATCGAAAATATGGTGAATGTGCGTATTATGTGTAATCCAATCTCTTTCGATGTAATTATCATTAAACGATAGATAATAATAATAATGAACATGAGCGATCGCAGAAAACAAGAACAATGTATTCTAAAAATTTATTGAATTCCAAATTCCTAGACTTATAAGCAGAGTTTTGGGTTGGTAACTTTTAGCACATTTAAAGTTGAAAGTCGAAAATATGGTGAATGCACAATGTACATAACGCATTAACTCGTTTCCATTTTAAATAATTCCCAACCACAGTCGCTCTCAATGCTCTCAACGCAGGACCAATGAGTGAGGGAGATTAAAGAAGAAAATATTCCGAGCGAGGTATAATCTGTATGCATTTAGCGGTTTTTTGACACGAATTCTTACAATTAAAGTTTATTCCTGTATAGGATGTGTTTGCATTCCATCTCTGCGACTATAGCCAAGCGAATGTAACGTTGTTTAGTGATTTCTATCAATCATCAGTATGGTATAGATCTACGCGTACCCAGTATTGTAGTGCGCGAAAAGGTGACACTGTCACCAAACGGAGTACTACTAGTTAAAATAGAATCATGTAAATGCACCTATAGTCGAGCAATAACATTGACATTTTTCATTTGGAATATACATCCTTTTCAGAAACAATTACGTTTGCAATAAAAAAGCTAATGTGCGGTAAGACAACAGCGAAAAAGTAAAAAGGAATAAATAAAAAAGTACTCACCGTTCGTCTAAAACAAATCAGTACAGTCTGTCTGTTGTCTGTAATAGATTCACAGAGGCATGTATGTGCCCCAAACAAAAAAAAAACACGAAGGATGTGCCTGGATTGAGTTTTGATCTCGGCTAGGTTTCGTGTAGATTTGAATGATTTTGCAGAGCCTAACATCTCGGTAATCTTGAGACTTTGGTGGGTACTCGTATATTAGTATAAAAAACTGTTTTTTAATTTAATTAGAATTATTCATATCATAATCATGCTTCTTTGATTGCAGATAAATCCAGTGAAAACGAAGGAGGGTCTGACTGCGAAAGTGAACCGGGTATCCCGTTGAAGAGAAAGCAACGACGATCCCGAACTACCTTCACCGCTCACCAGTTAGACGAGCTTGAAAAAGCATTCGAACGTACTCAGTACCCAGATATCTATACCAGAGAAGAGCTAGCCCAAAGAACAAAACTAACTGAAGCCAGAATACAAGTGAGTATCGAAATACTCGTACATATACCTAAAACATATTCAAATGACAAGTACAACGAGTTACATTCTGTGATAGACTTGCTATTAGAGCAATTAAGAAGTCTCTGAATGAGCACTATCTTTTACCCTACTGCCTAAGAGGAAGTGATATGTTTTTCATGCGCGGTTATGTACCTGTTTTCAAATAAATGACGTCGAGTAGGCTAAACATAATAATAAACGACTTTTGTTTAGGGCGAAGTTTAGCTACAAGCTACTCCACCACTTTACCGTTGAAAAACTAGCAGTAGAATATCGAAAACAATTTTAACAAAATATTCTTCCAAAATTTAAACGAAAATTACAAATTAAATACAGCGTACACATGTTTGTACAAAAAAAAGACTATAAGGTATTTACACAGGGTGTTCCTTAATGATATGCGAATATTTAAGGGTGTAAATCTATGTTTCCTTACAAAAACTCGGGGTGTTGAACTTTTAGGAAAAAAATGGAAATTAATATTTTCAGAACCGCTTCAGATATTTCACTGATATTTAGTACGTAGTGGAAGTTAATAAAGTTGCATATTTTTCAATGGAAACATAATTTTTAGCTTTAACAGTGGCGTGCGTACGGGTATTGACTTCGATATTTTTTAAGAAAAAAATGGCACGTCAATGGTGCTTTGCCAAATAAATATTATTTTTGAATTCCCCGTTCAATTTGAAACAAATGATCTATCTTGAATTGTTTTCCTTCGATGCGACATTTTTGAGTAAAAAAATAAAAACCGTTCTACTGTCTAACTTGCAAAATTATTATTAATTTAATTGGAAAAATTGCACACTAAGTGAAGGGGGCCATTTTCAACAATTTTTGTAATAATTTCGTTGGTTTTAATGTTATGTTTATGTTGTCAGTTGTTGTTGTTCATCACCCCTAATGTGTTTAATTTTTCCAATTAAATTAATAATAATTTTGCAAGTTAGACAATATAACGGTTTTTATTTTTTTACTCAAAAATGGCGCATCGAAGGAAAATAATTCAAGAGAGATTATTTGTTTTAAATTGAACGTGGAATTCAAAAATAATTTTTATTTGGCAAAAAACCATTGGCGTACCATTTTTTTCTCAAAAAATATCGAAGGCAATACCCGTACGCACGCCACTGTTAAAGCTAAAAATTATTTTTGCATTGAAAAATATGCAACTTTATTAACTTTCACTACGTTCTAAATATCAGTGAAATATCTGAATCGGTTCTGAAAATATTAATTAATTTCCATGTTTTTCCTAAAACTTCACCTCGAGTTTTTGTAAGGAAATGTTTTTGGACCATAGTTTAAAAAGCAAATTAACATTAATTTTTCATGTAGGTTCATACCCTTAAATATTCGCATATCCTTAAGGAAGACCCTGTATAATATGCAGAAATATGAGGAAATATAGATGATCTATATACTGAGAGTTAATTCAGATTTGAGCATCAAAGATATTATGTTTAATATGCCATTGGAGAGTATTAAAATCAAGATGTTTAGCAGTCGATAGTGGCGTATTTTATAGATTGATCGCATGGTAGGTAAAGCAATTATGAAATAAGGACGTTTTGTGAAGAGGCACAGTTGAAGTGTAAGTGAATCGAATATTCCGTGAGTAGATATACTCACGAGATATCAGTTTATTTTTCAAATAAGAAGGAACCGAAGTATGTAGGAGTTTGTGAAAATATCATAATCAATTAAATTTTAGCAACTTTGCAACATTCAGCCAATTCAGCTGTGAACTAATATGATCATATTTTCTTAAATTGAAAATCAATCTACAATACGAATTTGGAACTTTTTTCTATACGTCTAGCTGAAACTGAATCTAGAAATGGACTGTATAACAGTATACTAAATACAATATGTGTTTCTTGATATTATAGATTCACATAACATTTTTTGGCTTTAATGTCAAGTATTTCTTTATTTAAGTACAGATGCCGTAAAATAGTAAAACAATTTTTAGTAACATCATTTACATGAGATTCTCATCTATAAACAAACCTAAGTTTTCAACTAAATCTTCCATCTAAATAGCATGGCCGCTGCAGTTGAAGTTATGCTCAAATTATTTTTAATAAGGACCTTAGAATTTTAGGAGAAAGAATAATAACTTTGGATTTAGAGGCCATGTTCTGTTGCATAATTTTGAATAAATTAGGTCATGAATTCTACAAAATTTCACAACCCTATTTATATCTGCTATATACAAGATAAAGAAAAGTGGTCCAAGTACTGATCCTTGAGGCACTTCTGAGGAAATCAGTCGTTCTCCGCATTCGAAGCAGATAGACGTACGCTTGTTGGAATGTCCGGCACGCGTATATCTAAGATATATCTCCATCAGTTTTAAGGGCAAATTTTCGGGGAAATCTATGATGTATGAAGTACGTCTAATAGGTGCGTAGGATTACCGGTGTTAAAAACATATAAATCATTTGCACCAAAAATAATCAGGAACCTTTGAAACGTGTAAAAACGAAGTTTGGCCGATTTATATTGCCACAAGACCGAGTACTTAACGCATATTATAAACTGCTGTTTAGAGAGGGGATATTTCCCCAACCAGTGGAAACGCGCTATAGTTATTCCGCTACCTAAGTGTTCTGATCCTACTAACTATGGTCAACTGAGACCGATCAGTCTACTGCCAATTTTTTCTAAAGTATTGGAACGCGTTGTTTACGAGCAGCTCTGCGCCTACTTATATTCTAACAAAATTATTCCATCTAAACAATCTGGATTTCGACAAGGTCATAATACAGCTTCGGCACTCTGTGATTTAACAGACAATATGGCACTTGATAACCAAAAAGCAGTAGCTCTCATACTTCTTGACTTTACTAAAGCATTTGACACCATTAATCACTCACTTCTTGTATCTAAATGCAGTTACTATGGATTTTCTGAAAAACCTCTTTCGTTTATTCAAACCTACCTTGAAAATCGGTATCAAAAAGTTCGTCTAAATCAACAGTACTCCAGCGAACAAAAAATTTGTTCTGGTGTACCACAGGGATCAGTCTTAGGACCGCTATTATTTTCATTATATATCTCAGATTTAGAAACAGAGGTAAAATCATGCAGCATACAATTTTTTGTAGATGAAACTCAAATTTTCTATTCATTTAGGAGTAATGACTTGGAAACGGCAAATAATAAAATTAATCAAGATCTTGCCCAAATTGAAAAGTTCAGTAGTAGTCATAATCTTCATTTGAACCCTTTGAAGACAAATATGTTGGTATACGCAAATAGAACAAAAAAGAATACCTTAAAAAAGGCCATAGACATACATTTAAAAGGTAATAAATTAATTCCTGTGGATCATTCAAAAAACCTGGGAATTATAATGGATGATGACTTAAAATTTGTTGCACACGTGAACTATGTTATTACTCAGTGCTACGCTATTCTCAGAGTTTTATATGCAAATAAGGCTATATTACATAAATCTGCGAGAAAGCAATTGTGTGAATATTTCGTGTTTTCAAAGATTTCATATTGCTCAGTGGTTTACTATTCCTAATTAGGTATTATAACGAGAAATCGTATTCAAAGTATTATGAATACATGTTGCAGGCTTGTAAATGATCTCAGAAAATATGATCATGTATCGAGTGCCATTAATGAACTCAAATGGATGAAAATTGATAAAATGTATAAGTACCAGCTCCTAAATCTGCCTCATAAGATTCTTTATTCAAAAACACCGTCATATTTAGTAAACAAATTCATACGTAGAGGGAATATGCATCGTATTAATATTAGATATAGAGAGACTTTTTCAATTCCACGCCATAGCACGTCTCTATTTCAGAATACATACATTTACAATGCGATCAAATCATATAATTCTTTAGACCGCAGTTTAAAAGAAACCAATCCATTATCCAAATTCAAAAAAAAAGTGAAAGAAGTTCTTCTTGATCAGCATCGAAATCGGTTGTAACCCATAAGTGTCCTCAAATTTTCCTTATGTATTTACTTGGATTATTCGTTATTGTATACAGGTGCCTATTAATTTACAACAAATTCTTTTTTTTTACATCTCGTATTGTTAAGGGGGTTAGATGGTAGAATAGATATATAATCTAAATCTCGCCTCCTGTAATAATATTACAAATAAAAGACGTTAATTATTATTATTATTTTCAAATACTGCAAGGCTTTTTCGTCCTTGGCATAGTAGCAACACTGTGTGAAAATTTCATCAAAATCCGAGCGGTACTCCTCAAGTTATAGACAGGCAAAGGATTAGCGGACAGACAGACCGAAAGGCTGACAGGACCGACGACAATGAGTGATATACATAGATACGGGTTTGTCGTTTTAAATGAACATACCTATTTTGAGCAGTCTTTGAAGGTTAGATATCGTTAAATGTAATTTCTAATAATAAAAATGGTAAATATGATGCTTTCGTCGTTCGACCAAAAGACAGCCAACCATGGACAACTGTTTCGTGCTTCTCATCTACTCAGCAGCATGGTCTAGGCTTAGTCTCTCCTCTCTTGGACAAAGAACAAATGCATCGCAACTCTCAGTCTAATCATATTAGACGAAAATACCATTGGTTTGCAAAATAATTGTAAAGTCTAGTTTTATTGCTGCAAATTGTTCAAGGGGGTATTCAAAACATGGACGCATGACATGGGTACACCAATTTTTGTAATCAAACTTTTTATATAGAAAGTGTTGGCAGGAACGAAAAAGCTTTTCATATATATTGTCCAAAACGGACGCAGAAAAGTAAACGCATATTAAAACAAGAAAGATTGATATTCAAATCAAGTTGGGTACTTTATTTTGAAGGTTCATTTATACCGTTTATGTATGAAAAATAATATCGCTCAAATGTTCACCACGACTGGATTTACAGACGTCCACGCGATGGTCGAAAGATTCAATGACATTTTGCAACATGGTCGGTTCTATGGCATTTATCTCGACAATGATGTTGTTTTTGAGTTCTTGGAGGGTGGCTGGTTTGTTGACGTAGACTTTGCTTTTCAAATATCCCCATAAAAAGAAGTCTAAGGGAGTCAAATCGCACGATCTTGGTGGCCATGGCACATTTCCTCTGCACGAAATCACGCGATCACCGAAGAAGGACTGCAATCGATGGATATTGACGTTGGTTGTGTGGCATGTTGCACCGTCTTGTTTGAAATAAACATCGTACATATCCATTCCTTCAAGTTGCGGCAAAAAATAGTCCTCTATCATCACGTGATATCACTCAGGATTGACGGTAACGGCGTCCCCGGCCGCATTTTCGAAAAATGATGATGTCTTTTGACCACAATGCACACCACACAGTCACTTTTTGAGGATGCATCGGCTGCTCTTGATACTCACGGGGATTTTCGTTCGCCCAGATGCGGCAGGTTTGCTTGTTTACCGTCCCATTCAAAGTGAAATGCGCTTCGTCGCTGAACATGATTTTTGATGAAAAATTGGCATCAATTTGGCGGTGTTCAAGGAGCCAATCTGAGAACGTTCGGCGCGAAAAATGGTCGGCCCGACGCAGCTCTTGCGTCAATTGGATCTTGTAGGCGTGTACATCCAAATCCTTGTGGAGAATGCGGAGCAAACTGGTTCTCGAAATGCCCAATTCTTGGGATCGACGCGTTGTTGATTGTTTCGGATCGCCTCTCACACTCTCCTTCACAACAGCAATATTTTCCGGTGTGCCAACGCTCCTTGGCCGGCCAGAGCCTGGCAGATTTGCCACAGAACCTGTTGCCTCGAATTTACGCACCAGACGACCGATGGTTGTTTCGTTTGGGCGGTTGTTGCGACCGAAATGTTCACGAAGCGCGCGAAACGTGTTTTTTTATTTTTGCACCATTTTTGTAGTGCTCTTGAATAACTTTAATGCGGTCTTCAATCGAATACGACTCCATAGCGATCAATGGTAAACATTCAACTAACAAAATGACATGTCGGCGACAGAAAACAAAGATGGCGTCTATGTCAAATTGACGTTTACTTTCCTGCGTCCCTATTGGACAACCCGTATCACACGTAAAAAAATACGACTGTAAGCAAAAAAGTTATGGCCGAAAACCGGGGCAAACTGCAGGTTTTGGCACTTGTTGGTAATGCGACGATGGTGTCTCGCAGATATTAGGTTTTCGACCATAACATTTTTGATATTAGTCGGATCTTTTTACGTGTGGTCTGATTTTGTAGGTCTCATAAATACCTAAAAATTTTTTATAATAAGTTTTTTTGTTCCTGTCAACACTTTCGATTGAATCCCAAAAAACACATTTCTCATTCTTGTTTGTCAAATAAAAAGTTTTAGCGTAAATGTTGGTGTACCTACTCATTTTATGCGCCCATGTTTCAAATACCCCCTTGATTAACATACACCAATAAAACCAGACTTTACAATTATTTCGGGGAAATTTGCTAATATGATTAGACTACATGCATCCCGAAGGTACGGTCCATCGAAATAATCAATGTAATAAAAATGTTAATTCTCGAATTTTGTTCACCTTGCGTATTCGAAGAAAGACACTTTTTGGATTGTTAGATTTCACACGTTACACGCACTGTTTTTTTCCAGGTATGGTTCAGCAATAGAAGAGCACGACTAAGGAAACAACTGTCTTCGACATCTTCGTCTTACGCGCCACTTGGCATATCAAGCGGTCCATATTCCAATCCTGCAACACCTTACGCAACATCATTACCTCAAGGAATCAACGACAGTGGGTTCTCTGCCAGTACCAGCTCTGCAACGGCTACTTCAAACCAAAGTAAGCGAATATAAATATTATTGCAAGATTTCAATTCCCAAGGAAAAAGACACAGATACAATCCCGAAAAAAATGAGAATTAGATATGATTTTTTATATTTCGTAGTATGCTCGGGTGTTTTAGGCCCGTATCGTCAGTCGTCCCTACAATTGTAGGGCGCCTTTATGGCCTCCTTGATTGTCATTGTTTTCTATATATACTTCTCCGTGTCAGAACTCTATTTTGAGGTTATGTCACAAACATCTAAAGGGTTGTCCAATAGGGACGCGGGAAAGTAAACGACAATTTGACATAGACGCCATCTTTGTTTTCTGTCACCGACATGTCATTTTGTTAGTTAAATGTTTACCATTGATCGCTATGGAGTCGTATTCGATTGAAGACCGCATTAAAGTTATTCAAGAGCACTACAAAAATGGTGCAAAAATAAAAAACACGTTTCGCGCGCTTCGTGAACATTTCGGTCGCAACAACCGCCCAAACGAAACAACCATCGGTCGTCTGGTGCGTAATTTCGAGGCAACAGGTTCTGTGGCAAATCTGCCAGGCTCTGGCCAGCCAAGAAGCGTTCGCACACCGGAAAATATTGCTGTTGTGAAGGAGAGTGTGAGAGACGATCCGAAACAATCAACAACGCGTCGATTCCAAGAATTGGGCATTTCGAGAACCAGTTTGCTCCGCATTCTTCACAAGGATTTGAATGTACACGCCTACAAGATCCAATTGACGCAAGAGCTGCGTCGGGCCGACCATTTTTCGCGCCGAACGTTCTCAGATTGGCTCCTTGAACACCGCCAAATTGATGCCAATTTTTCATCAAAAATCATGTTCAGCGACGAAGCGCATTTCACTTTGAATGGGACGGTAAACAAGCAAAACTGCCGCATCTGGGCGAACGAAAATCCCCGTGAGTATCAAGAGCAGCCGATGCATCCTCAAAAAGTGACTGTGTGGTGTGCATTGTGGTCAAAAGGCATCATCGGACCTTACTTTTTCGAAAATGCGGCCGGGGACGCCGTTACCATCAATTCTGAGCGATATCACGTGATGATAGAGGACTTTTTTTGCTGCAACTTGAAGGAATGGATATGGACGATGTTTATTTCCAACAAGACGGTGCAACATACCACACAACCAACGTCAATATCCATCGATTGCAGTCCTTCTTCGGTGATCGCGTGATTTCGCGCAGAGGAAATGTGCCATGGCCACCAAGACCGTGCGATTTGACTCCCTTGGACTTCTTTTTATGGGGATATTTGAAAAGCAAAGTCTACGTCAACAAACCAGCCACCCTCCAAGAACTCAAAAACAACATCATTGCCGAGATAAATGCCATAGAACCGACCATATTGCAAAATGTCATTGAAAATTTCGACCATCGCGTGGACGTCTGTAAATCCAGTCGTGGTGAACATTTGAGCGATATTATTTTTCATACATAAATGGTATAAATGAATCTTCAAAATAAAGTACCCAACTTGATTTGAATATCAATCTTTCTTGTTTTAATATGCGTTTACTTTCCTGCGTCCGATTTGGACAACCCCATATTTCATAGTATGCTCGGGTGTTTTAGATGCGAGCCCAAAGGATCATTAAAGCAATAATAAATTCATCCGTGACAGTCTTTTTCAATTTCTCGCATCTAACATCACTTTTTTTCCAGTGACCGATCTCTACCCAGTCTCATCGCACGCAGGCAGCACCCAACACCACCAGCAACAGCACCCGCACGCCACAAGTACCTCCCCCTCTCTCCCTTCTCTACCGGATGTGAAATGGGAACACCCCACGCTCTCTCACGCCACTTACCCTTCAGCGCCGCCCCCTCATAGCCACCACCATTCCCTCTACACGTCCGTCCAACCGAACGGGACTTCCCCTGACGACAGTCTGACGGCGCCGCCCCCACCACAAGCCGTGCAGCCAATGACGGCCCATGAGATGTCTGGAGAGTACAAGGATGGGAATGACAACACGGTACATCATCATTCGGGGAGTCCGGTGACGCATCACCAGTATGGGGGAATGCCACCGACACCTACCAGTATGGTTACTATGTTGGGGCCTAACAGTGGTAAGTGGTTTTAAGACAATCTAAAAACTCTAACAAGAGGGTTCCAGAAAAATCAATATCGAAATATCACAACGCCATCTATTACAAAAATCAGTGGTGGATGAAAAGCCAAATGAATATACTAATACAATCATTTTATAGCTCCATGTTATACCTACATGTTTAATAAACTTTATAACAATAATAGTAATGATAATAATAATTATCGTCTTTATTATGGGCGAAGTTTAGCACAGTGCCACTCAATCTCAAATGCGTTTTCTAAATTTGTCATAATTTAACAATTTTATGGCTCGTGGAAGTTCGTTATAGAGCATAACTACGACGCATATAGTCTTGAATATAAAATTAATAGGCCCTACTCCAGCTGTGTACTCCAAATTGAACAAAATCAGTATCTTCAACTCTTATAAAATCATCTACAAAGAACAACAGTGAAAGAACAGAAAATTTTACGTTCAAACACTAACAAAATCCAATGTCATGATGACTACTGAAGATGAAATGTGAGCTGCTTGGAAAACCTCTATGAATCTCAGGATAAGTTATGAAGATATGAAGGTCAGGTTGTTGGTAAATTTTAACGAGTAGTATTGGATTTGACCTTGAACCTCAGCTTCAAGGTCATTTCAAGATCATAGAAACCCGCAGTATCGGTTGAGAATCATTTGTAACCAGCACCGCCAGTCTCTTCTTAAAACTTACCCAAAGTCAACTTAAATCAAGATCAATATGACCGCTGGAGGTCAAATAGGTTAAATAAAGGTCAAATATGTGCTGCTAGGAAAACCTCTAGAACATCCGTAGAGATCGTGACGAAAATAACTGGTAACGGCAGGTCTAAATTTTCACAAGTAGCGGTGATCTTGGATTCGATCTTGAACCTCACCTCCAAGGTCATTTCAAAGATCGACTCTATAGTTAAGCCTATTTGATGCCGACAATTCAGAGAGCCGGAAATTTTATGTTCAAATTTGTACAATTCAAGACCAATGTGACCACTAAAGGTCTCATAAAGGCCAAATGTGTGCTGCTAGGAAAACTTCTAGAAAGGCAAGGTAAGATCTTCGGGTAAGTTTTACCGAGGGAACTACGGTGCTCGTTACAAATGATGTTTAACCGATACTGATCCCATTTGAGAAAAAATACCCTTGGAGGTGGAGTTCAAGGTCGAATCCAAGATCACTCGTCAAAATTTACTACAGACCTGACGTTGATAGTTATTTTCATCACTAATCCTGTGAGATTTATAGAGTTTTTCCTATCAGCGCACATTTGATCTTTATTTGACCTTTAACAGTCATCCTGACCTGGAACTTTATTTATGTTTGAACGTGGACTTTTCTGTTATTGCCGGCATCAAAAATAGGTGTTTCTATTTGAAAAAATTACATTGACCGTGAAATAACCTTGAAGGTGGGGGTCAAGGTGAAATTCAAGGTCACTGTTGTTTTTTTTTCTGAATGTTACTGAAGACCTGAGCTTGATCATTTCCAAAAATACCTTACCCGAGAAAATAGCCGTTCCGGGACTTTTGTGTCAATTCTCAAATCCTACTTGATAAAGTGAAATTTTCGTTTGTCATTGTCTGTATCAATTATTATAAATGTCTTTATCTTTCCAGGTAACAGTAACAGTAACGACGCACCACCTTGCAGCGAAGCTAGCCAACTGCACAACTTGTCCTCGCAGTGGCATATGTCACCTACACATCAAATAAGAAATTTGAGTCCAGTCAACTCCAACCCATCCATTTCTACCACTTTGGGGCAGCCGATTGCTCAAGGATTGGGAAGTTTTGCACAAAATACCATGCAACCTAGCATTCATGGATACCCACAAACGCCAAAGACCTTTGGGCATCAACCGTTCTATGGATGGTATTGACCTGCTTTTGAGAAATCGAATTCATATGAACCACATCCGTTACCATCGCTACAAGTAGATTATGGGCGGCCGTCTTCGAATCGACGACAAAAAGCTTGACAAAAAATTGAGATTGGTCTATACATTTTATCAACGTGACGGTAACGTAAGAATAGATTTTACGGGTGATCTACTTTTTAGCCCAAGGACTACTTTATGCCCTAGGGCGATAATGTAAGTTACGCGCACGCTACCTTCGAATTCAACTATGTTCATCGGCCACGAGACCTGTATGTATTTATTTGTCACTAGGCACCAGCTGCAACCACCGGCACCGGTGATTTATTTTATGTCCATTTGTATGTATGTATCTTGCGCGCAAAGGCATCCATGATCTTTCATGTCGCTTCACAGATTGGATTCTAATTTCATTATATGTATCTTGCGCGCAAAGTCATCCATGATCTTTCATGTCGCTTCACAGATTGGATTCTAATTTCACACCGCGGGCCATAAACGCCCAATTTAAGCTCTGGATACGTAGGTAACTATTAGGGTGCTAGTCCTGAATGCTGTATTCCAAAATTGTGCAAGGCATGTGTGGTTTTAATGTTCAGGACAATTATAGTTTGACTTGATTTCTTATAACTCGATATAAAATCCAGACTTGGCAAGCTTTGGAAAAGATAGTAGTGCCCCTCATCTCAGAAGTGATTTTCCGACGAAGACAGGTTAATGCAAATTTTAGCATCATATTTTTCAATGTTTTTCAAACACCAGAACATCATCAATAATAATTAGATTCAATCATTGCTGTGCTGTTTGTATTGTAGACCTAAACTACTTCAAAAATGTATCTAGTGTAAGTATCCTATCATATTAATATAATTGATGTATATACATTTTAAAACTCACAATTTGTGATACACCAGTGAATTATAGTGTGTTTTAATAAAATAATTTTAGATATAATTTTGCACGATTTGTTATATAAGTGTGTAAGTATAGGGACTTTTTGTACATATCTTTTGTAAGCCTTAAGAATCCACTTTGTTACGCAACTTTGTATTATAACATTGTAAATAAAACAATATAAATTTTACTTTAGCATTTATTGAATACATTATATACTACAATTGGAATTAACAAATCAATATATTAATCTTCAACAAAGTTTGTAGCTAGTAAAGCACATTTAGCTTATAACATATCAAATTAAAAAAATATAAAAAGCTAATACATTTTTTCTACAAGTAGTACCTAAACAATAAACAATCGTTATACAAAATCATTAAAGATTCAAAATAGGGGTGAGATAAATAGCACTAATTAAATATCCCATGTAGCAGTTGAAAATTATTACTACTTAAATATAACGCAAGCTGTTGTGAAGCGAATGTTGTAAATTTGAAGGTTTCAAGAATCCTTGCCATATGACATCAGGGGGTCAGTGAATATTTGCAATTTGTTTTCATTGTAAATAAAAAAACAGAAGGCGCATGATTTTTTTTGAAAAAGAAAACGTTGAATGAATGCTGTAAAAGAATATAAACAAAAAAATAACAAGCAACTTTGGAAATAAAACATAAGCCGTCTTATAATGAGAGTTATTTGAAAATATCAGCAACTGCGCTAGAATTTGCTAGCATCACAGTGGTAAAACGAGACTAGCATTTCCTAAAAATATATAAATGATTATGCACAAACTCACAGAAAAAAACATAACCTGTTCAAGGTTTGCTATAAAATATCTAATGAAATTTTATATTCACTCCTGTCATAAGAAGACTGTCACAGGGTTGTTATTGCCCTACTAGGTTTACTAATGAAGTAATGAATTCGAAGCAAGAATAAACTCAAATCAGTAGAAATCACAAGCAGTGGGTAAAAGAGAACTAACGTGAAGTATCGGACCTTCCATAGGTAAATGAATTTCCTTAGTACGTATCATCCTAGTCTGTAAATATAGTCACAGTAATGGCCACTCCTACATGGTACATACTTCTAAAGAAATATACTCAAAACACTTTTGTACATCAAAACATATTATTTAAATACACGTGAGTATAAACTATCAATGGCCAAACAAGTATAGTCCCAGAGCAATGTATCAAAATCAACAATGATATCGATTTTCTTTATCAATTTCTCGCATAACCTAAAGTTAACCACAGCCAAAACGGAAAAAACAGCCAGGTGTTTTGCTTTACAGTATACCATAAATACCTACCAACTCATTATGTTATTATATAATCTATTCAAACCTCATTTACTCCGTGTCAAAACAAACGGGCATTCGATCGACACTTCTATACCCTGTTTCACGAGTATCCATCATGGTAGAATGACTTTCTAGTAATATCTCAAAATTCCCCATATCGGCACAGGACACATAATTCTGACGGATCCGTCAACGCCAGGTAGACAGAGCCTCGTTTTGTTTTGTTTTTTCGTACGCTACAGATTCATTTTGTACTTGCTAACAGCTCTTTCATTTAGAAAAGTTCATTTGCATACAAAAAACAAAACGCCACAAACAAGTTTTACTCGGTTTATAGCCGATTCAGTATTGCCAATGTTGCAGACTAACACAAAAATGTCACTTGCTGATCAGCTGTTCACCTAAGTAGAAGTCAAAGCGTGATGGATACTCGTGAAATAGGGTAAAATTGCTTGCCAATGCCCTACCCAGGCATTTATGACCTGCTGGCCAATAGGAGCGCGCGAATTTGAACGCCGCGCGCTGGTGTGGAGTAAATGTCAATTGCATACACTTTACAGTAATTTGCAATCTTAACATTCGTGAATAGATAAATTAGTACATCAAGTAAATAGTCTATGCTGGCACAATTAGTAAGATAACAACGAAACAAAATATCAATTGTCAATGAACGTTAGTGGTCCTTTAATTATCTTTATTTTGCATAATATAGTAACTGGTTCATACAAACGCAATGCATAGTCATACGTTTCAAAAAAATAATAGTACCCACTCATAAGGGACCAGGGATTGAGGCCGCGGTTATACTCCGAGGTGGCCAGTGCCATATGGCGATGAGCAACGCTGCTTATATCGTTTTTGCAGAAGCGTTAAAATACTCGACATAGGTAGCTTAAGTCGACGCCGTAGAGAAAGAGAAAATTTATTGTGTGATCGGCACTGATGACAGCACTGAATCCATGAATTCGTTAAGTGCAAAACATAATCAGGATGATATTGAAAAAATCCATCTGAATAAATTCGTGAAGAAATTGGTTGATGTAAAAAGGGGTAATACGAGAAAAGTGAGCCACTTCACTGATTCGTGAACTGGCTAACTGAACTGTATCATGTGCGGAACTTCACTTTCTTAAGCCGTTCTTTCACACACACACACACAAATTGAGTGAAAGGGTACCATTGTTTTCATCCACCTTATGAAAATATATCAATAAATTCAACAACGATTGTCGACATTGTAATTTTGTCAACAGGCATATCTATGTTTTTAGCCCAACGGCATCAATTATGTAGATTTTTTTTATTTTTGTTTAGTAAAAACTCCAAAATGTAATACACAAAGTGAAATTAAAAAAAATAAAGAGTGTGTTCACCTAATGATTAATTCATCTTAATGGGTGATGTACCAATCTTACAAAATCAACATTACTTGCCAGCAGCATGTAGTTTTTTATTTATAAACACACAAAGGGTTACAAAAAAGAACAAAAAAATGTAAGTTTCAATTTTGAATTGATTTGAAACTACTACTTGTGGCTACTAGAGTAGTTTTTAAAAGAATTCTAAGAACGTGAACGCTTTTAGTTTGTTTTTACAGAAATTCAAAATTGAGACTTACATTTTTTGTTCTTCTTTGTAATCCTTTGTATCGAAGATCAATAAACGGTAAGTCCTACATCCATGACAAGTGACAACCATAAATGTGGACGACTCATACGATGACACGAAAATCTTCAACATGAGTCAAAACTAAAAAGTATGTCTGTGAGCTTATACAAACAATATATGATACAGAGTGCAAAAATTTTGTTATTCATATACAAATCTTTATGGAAAGGTGATATCAGCAATAGACAGACTTATATTGTTACATTAAGTCTTAATTTACATAGTCCATAAGTGGTGCTAACAACAAGTGACTATCAAGTATCATAATAGCCAACAAATATCTTTGTCTTGCTTGTTCGTTTATTATAGGTACTGACCAAGGGAAATACTGTTCGATTTGAGAATAAATGACGAAGCACCAATTCACAAATTCAAAGAGCACAGCAGCTGCTGTCCTGTAGTCGTGATCAATTTATTGATTTGATTAGCGTGCATAGTTTCCTTACAGATCATTATGTACGGTTCGTACGTCTGAATTTCGTTGAGTAAATCCGCATCTCTATCGAGATACTCTGCTTTTTCAAGAATGTCTGATGATTCTTTGTTCGAATCGATATTCGTCGTGCTAAAACGCTGTGGAAAGACTTGCATCAGTTGTTCCAGTGTCATGGATGACGCCACGTGCGTCAGAATATCTGAAATTAAACGGAAAGTTATACGAAGTTTCTCTTCAACGCCGCGTATTAGGGTATCCCAATATTCCTTGGAGCACATATTTTTAGGCTCAAGCTAAGTCAACTGGACATGATTTACCTATATGCAAAAGTGCTTCGTTTGTCGGTTAGGCAGCGTCAGTTTTCTTTTTAAAACACATTTTTTCAGATAGTTGTGGAACCTAATATTTGACTTTTTCAAAAATCCCGAATGGGTTCGAGAAGAGTGAGAACTACCCCCACTCCTACATAAATTATAGCAGAATTTTTTCGCAACTCTCTCAACGAATGTCTTTATTCAAAATATCCTTCAATTTACTTCGTTGTTTGAAAATGAAAATGAATTCCAAATCGTCAGACTTTTATAAGCATAGAAAACTTCGAAGTCCATTTCGGTCAATTCCAGCCTCTAAGAGTCAACGAAAAAGCTATTTTTGAAGTGGTGGAAGAAGATCCAAGCATCAGCACTTGCAGATTAGAACAGAACCGGATGTTAAATAGAAGTCAAAAAACTAAAGTTGGAAATATTATGTCAAGTGTTCAAAATATATCAATAGGGGTGCCACAGAGGAGTAAATTAGGGCCGTTACTATTTATTATTTATATAAATGATATCTCTGACATTTTAGAACACTGAAAAATTCAAATATTTGCGGACGATACACTTATATATATAGCACATCAGCATTTGGACACTGCTTTAGAACTGTTAAATAGTGATATTGAAAAAATTATGAATTGGTTAAATGTCAATAAATTTAAATTAAACACTAATAAAAACAAATGTATGTCAACAGGGAAAAATTTAGGTTCATGATTAATGATGAAAAAATTGAAGTAGTAGAGTCATTTAAATATCTTGATATATATGTGGATAGTAAGCTACTGTTTCACGAACATTATGAATACATTATTTCAAAAATATCGAAAAAGATAAATTTCTTCTGTTTCCCATAATCTTAGTATGTATTCCAAAAAAATTGTGTATAACACTATAATTCTTCCCCATTTTTTATATTGTTCAACCATCTTGTTTACAGCAAATGAAAACATATTTTCAAAATTACAAATTCTACAAAATAAATCATTTTAAATAAAAACAAATATGCTAGGATTAAGTCTATGTTAGCAGAGCTGCAGTGGTTGGATATGAAAAATTTCATATATTATTTAGTTCTGGTTTTCATATTCAAATTGAAAAATCATTTGAATTTAATAAATGGAATAATGATATTAAACAGAGTTCAAATTTAAAATGTTTAAGGTGAAATTAAAAAATCACTTTATGAATAATCAAAATACATAGTGACGTAATTTTAATTTTAATTTTAATAGACAAGAATGTAAAATTACAGAAAATGGATTGAAGAAAAATATGTAACCGAATCATTATACAAAATTGACATTGTAGCATTAATGCTAAATAACAACAACAACAATTATTTCGTTCTTTTCACGCTGAGCCTGTCCAGGAATTATTGCCTAGTGACCGTCACTCACGTTTGAGATTTGGACAAAATGTATCAGAATCCAGAGCAGCCTGATAGGACATTTCACAAGAAACTTTTTTTACAGATGAGTCAAGTTTTACCAGACGTGGTATGATAAATTTGTTTAACATACATGTTTACGCCTAAGAACATCCGTATGCAGTTTAAGAAAGACTTAAAACCAAAAAAAGTCCTGGTGTAGATGGTATCAAAGCCGACCATTTAAAAATTATAGCCTACGACTTAGCCGAACCACTTTCTTACGTCATTAATTGGTGTTTCCAGTCTGGAATTTGTCCTGATGCATTTAAAACAACTGTTATTACTCCTGTTTATAAAAGCGGTGACAGAATGGAAACATCAAATTATAGACCCATATCAGTACTATCGAATATAGCCAAAATTTTCGAAAAATTACTACAAAAAAGGATATTACAATTTTTGGACAAAAATAAAATTATATGTTCTGACCAATATGGATTTAGAAAAGGAAAATCTACTACAGATGCAATTTTGGCTGCAATGGATGAAATTAACTCTAATGTCAACAAAAAGGTACCTACTATTGGTATCTTTGTTGATCTAAAAAATGCCTTTGATACGGTTAACCATGTCGAGCTTCTGAAAGTTATGGAAAGATTGGGATTTAGGGGAGCGTCACAAATCCTTTTAAAAAATTACCTTTCATGTCGGGCAGAGACTGTCAAAATCACTAACACTTACAGTAAAAAAATGTACATCAAGTGTGGTGTGCCTCAAGGAACAGTACTAGGCCCACTATTATTTAGTCTCTACTTAAATGACTTATTCAAAATTAACAGTTCTGGAAAGATTTTATGTTTTGCAGATGACACCCTCGTATTATATAAAGCTGATGACTGGAGCACACTGAAGCAAATAGCTGAAAAGGATTTTATAAGGATCATTGACTGGTTTGATACTAAAATTTTAACAGTTAACTTCAAAAAATCAAAATTTATTGCATTTACATCCTATTCAAAATTTTTACCTACCTTCGAACAAATTTCCGTTAATTATCATGGCCAAAAGACCAAAATCGATAGAGTTAACACTTTGAAATATCTTGGAATATTTATAGACTCACATCTAAGGTGGGATAACCATATTAAATGTGTTATCAAAAAATTAGAAATGTTGCCTATAAACTCAAAATGCTTGCTAAAATTCTTACAGAAAGTTATCTGCGAATCCTATACCATGACTTAGTTGAAACCCATATAATATACGGCATCACAGCCTGGGGTGCCGCCTGCAAGACATATATTTCTGACCTGAATATAGCACAAAAAACTGTTTTGAAAGCCATTTTCCATAAGCCAAGATTATATCCAACGAACAACTTATATCAAGAAACAGGGATACTTGATACAAGACAACTTTATTTCTTACATGCCACCACCTTATACCATAAGTATTGTAATAAAAAGAAAAAATCCTATGAACACGAGCATAACACACGATTTCGAATAGGCTCATCTAATATCCAAAGACCACACAAAACATTATTCAAAAAATCGTTTAAATTCTTAGCAGCTAAATTATATAATGTAGTAAAAAACGAAATAAAGATACTTAATTTTGGAAAACAATTTAGAAGAAAATTGAAAGACTGAAAGACATTAATACCTTTTAGATTTAACAATAATTGTTATACACATATATGATTGATTGTTAGTTATTAAGATATAAACCACACACAGGCGATGCCTTCTGTGGTTTTTTCATATTTATTTGCCCATTTTTTGTATTTTGGCGAATAAATATTATTATTATTATTATTATTTACAATGGGAATTTAAAATTAACAGTTAGATGGGGATTATTTGTAACTTTTTAGTTGGATAATATAGGTTGCCTAATAAATTAAACGGAGATAGCCATCTTTATTTTCTACAGTGCGTTTTACCTGAATTATTGGAAGAACTCCCTCTGAATATAAAAAGAGACATGTTTTTTAAGTATGATTGTGTTAAATCTCACTTTGCGCGAGCTGTAAGAAATTACTTACGAGAAATTTGTTGGTAGATGGATTGGTATACGTCAAGAAGCTCCTATTCAATGGCCACCTCGTTCCCCGGATCTTAATCTTCGCGATTTTTTTTATATGGGGAGCATTAAAAACGAAGGTATACGAGGTTCAGATAGACAACGCCAATCAACTATGGGACATGATTTTTAATGCTGCAAATACATTAAAGAATAATGACGTCTTAGAGACAGTTACGTGTGCAGGAACGAGACTCGTAGTCATACTGAATACCTTTTATGAAATATTCGCACTATGCCCGTATTAAATAGAACTGTAATAAATAATATCATACTTGTTTATTTTCGCTAACTACGCTTAAAGAATTAATAAGATGTTTGGGAACCTTTTGATGCAGCTCATTTCTTTCTCGAAAACCATCCGAGCTGGTCTGTTTTTATAGCAGACAAAAAATGAACTAAATAAAAAGATCTACTAAATACAAAAACAGAGTCGTCGGGAAAGTTACCGAAAAATTCTGTTATAATTTTATTTAGGTAGGGGTGGGGATAGTTTTCATCCTTCTTGAACCCTTTAGAGTTTTTCGTCAAATATTATAACGTCTACGCAACCATGGGAATTTTCGTCTAATATGATTAGACTATATTTCGAATATTTAATTTGAAGAACGGGGGGTAAATTTGCTACCCCCCGTCGGCAAATTTTCTCGGGGAAGGGGGCAAAGAGTAAAAATCTTCAAAGTCTTACACTAAATCTTGCTAAATATACAAACTTGAAGGTCCAAACGGATTCTCCGGGCGTCCACGTTCACCAGTCGATTCCCAGTTTTATAGAAACCGAGGGTTTAAGAGTAATAAAACATACTAACCTTTGAGAATTTTCTTATGGAAAAAACACACCCGTTTCAAATCCCCATTTTGTGATAACCTTAAGATTCTTCTTTGTACTGTAGCTATAAGGAATTTCCACTCATCGGTTC
This sequence comes from Acanthoscelides obtectus, assembly GCA_963669975.1. Lineage (NCBI taxonomy): Eukaryota > Metazoa > Arthropoda > Insecta > Coleoptera > Chrysomelidae > Acanthoscelides > Acanthoscelides obtectus. The sequence continues at coordinate 15,251,904 of CAVLJG010000010.1, forward strand.
TGCAGAAACGGTCCTGAAAGTGAAAATAAAATACAACGTTTCGCTATTGACTTCTTAAGGCTTTGGTCGACATTTTCAGCACTGGTGCCACAACTGGGCAGAGTAGTCCTGCTGGGTACAAGAATTACTAAGGCGACAACTTACCTTTCCAAACTGTAATAGACACTGTGGACAAGCATCAATCAACAACAGAATTGCATCGTTCGTCCCCATAATGATAGACATCAAACTCTCACTTCCTCTGAGATTTTCGTTGACGGACAAATACGTATTCACTTCTGTCATTACTTGTTTTGATACCACCTGGCTGCACAGTAAAGCCTGCAACTTTTTCAACACCAAGTCTGCTTCTTCGTTAGGTTGCCACTCTTGCTTTACTGGATAATCCTCCACGCTAGTCTCGTACAACTTGGAGGTGATGTCTATTTGGAAGGGGGGCATTTTATCCAGGTACTCATACCGAAAATTAGAGAAGAGATAGCTGCCTTTCGGTTTCTTCTTTTGTTCTTCAAAGTAGGTCTGGCTTATATGGTTGTAACCTAATTTTTCTTGATGTCTATCTTTGTTCAAGTCGTCGTCCTCGTCGAAGGTGTATTTGTCGTTGTTTTCATTTGTGCTGATAAAAAATGCGACTTGTTAGTTGATAAGCGATAGTTGATCTTCTCGTGGTTTCTTTTAATGTCATAAGTTGTAGATCGGCCCGTATTCACTTGCTAAATTACTGAAAGTTTCATTGCGATTTAAGCGGTCTAAAATATTACATTTTTCTTTAATTGTCAATGTTTTGTGCTTTCTCTTCTGAGTTTGTGATGACATTACTAGGTGCTATACTTAATACACAATGTATAAATAGTAAACAATGAACGCACGCTAGGCCGTACCGCTATCAGCAGTAGTCAAATTCAAACTAAGTAAAACGATGCTTACGCGTCGAGCACGATAGCGGTGGCGCGCACAAGTTGTAACCTGTTCAAACCTGCGTGATCTACATTAGCGAAGATTGTCAAATACGTATGTATGTAATACATATTCAAAGACATGTCGGATTACAGGGGGCGCCAGATTAGACAGGGGCCGGATTATCGGGGGTCCACTGTATGTGGAGTAGGGTGTTGGTACACTCGGGGTCTGCAAAACGGGGATATAAATGCTCTACCCAAATGGCAGCTACTTGCATGATCTTTATAGTAAAGTTTCCAAGATATTAAGTAAGCTGTGCCTGATACTTACGCTACATATCTCCCATCTTTACTGCTTTGCTGTTCCTTCATTTGCAATATCTGCAACTGGCTCAAGTACGATCTCACCAGCAGTTTAACAGCTTCTCCAGCTCCCCTTTCATATATAATTTTTGACAAATCTATGTTTTCAGGTTTAGAAAAGTACCTCTCGAAATAGTTTTCCAAAGTTTTCTGCAATACGACACTGGCAAAATTACAGTCGTTGCCTATACTAGAAGGTAAATATTCTATAAATACTTTAAGCAACTTGTGCAGATTGATAACCTTCTTATCAATGACTAGAGTAACAAAAATTGTGCACAGTAATTCAGGGCAAACTGTTATCAAGAGGATAGTCAATTCAGAAAATGTGGTAACTCCCTTGCTTTTACTTTGTGGTGAATATGTTGTTTCAAAGACAAGATTATAATTTTCTAAAAGCAAGTCGCATAAGCTTTGCTGTGAAATGTTCTCTATATTTTCCTTTGCACTGTTGGTATTGCATTTCTGGATATATAAAATCGCTAATGCCAAGTATTTTTCAGCCAGCCTTGGAGATTTCCTAGAAATGTTAAAAAAGGCAATCAGCGACAAATCACATGTGGAGTTTTGACGATTAACTTGTTTATTAGTTCAATGACAAAAACGTCTGTCAGACTCGTGATATACTTCGATAGTAGCTTCACAAATATCAGAACCAGCTACTTAGCAAGACTTACATAATACTTACTGAAGACATTCAATAAAATTGCCTCACACGCGTTTCTAGAAAACCCTTGCAATGAAGTTTTCTCTTTTGGTTGACCAATTAGTAAGTTTTTTTAAAGAAATATTTGATTCTCAAGGATTTTAAGTGGTGCTAAATAGTCTTTTGCAATTTATACAGCGTGTCCCAGAAATCGACGTCAAACCGGAGACGCGGGATAGGCAGCACGTGCACCCCCAAAATAAATAATATATATATATATATATATATATATATAGGTGAAAAATTAAAGCTTCCGCCTTTTGTTGGGTACTTCGACAAAATTTAAGCAAAGAGGACTCTTTATACTTTTTTTAATTCTCTCTAGCTTTCAATGGACTTTGCCATCATCATCAGGAGCTGCAATTACAATGATAACAGTAGCAACAAAAGTGTAAAATGAATTTAAATTGACTCAACTTACAGTAGTATGTGCAGTTGTTGCAATTGATGGAGTAGACTGTGTTGGTTAAGCCAAGCAGCAACCAAATATACATAGGTCAGACCTCCAGATCTCTTAAAGGAAGGATTACATCACACAAAAGTGATGCTAGGCTTCATCCTGAAAGATGCGCTCTAGCATCTCATGTTAACACAACAGGGCATTCTATGAATTACACAAGTATCAAAGTTCTTGATAAAGAAAAACACCTTTCCAAACGTTTATTCCTGGAAATGTCCCACATCTTCATGAATAACAACTGTATCAACAAAAAGACAGATGTTAAACAACTGAGTGTCATTTACTCATATTTGCTAAACTGCAAAAAATTGGAGAACTTACATATCTCCCCAAATTTCGACTCCTCACAACCATAATTAGAATCTGTGTTTTGGCCGATTCCACCAGTAAATTTCATTCCACTCAAAATATAATAATTCTCTTCTCACGATTTATTAATAATTGTTAATTTAAATTCCCATTAATTAAAATATAGTTTATTCAACTGCCTCTGGTCGGTTTAACAAATTCTTACATAAAATTCTGAAAATCACATCATCTGAAGTGATTTGGCAACGTTTGGCACACGCCCACAATTCGTTCCATGTTTCAACACAGACATTGACATCCTTCGGCCTTCTGTCAAAGGGTTTCATCTCACTCATTATTCCATGACCACTAATTTGTGCAATCATCAAGTGGCTTCACGATGTAATGCTCTAATGTTTTTTAAATAATTTTCAATCTGTTTTTAACTTGTTCTTGTCATATTTTATATAATTTTGACCATTGTACAATCTATCCAGCTCTCACCATGTTACTGGACGTTTCCATCATCCTATACGTAAACAACAATTAGCAACATCCTCACATACTACTGTAAGTTGAGTCAATTTAAATTCATTTTACACTTTTGTTGCTACTGTTATCATTGTAATTGCAGCTCCTGATGATGATGGCAAAGTCCATTGAAAGCTAGAGAGAATTAAAAAAAGTATAAAGAGTCCTCTTTGCTTAAATTTTGTCGAAGTACCCAACAAAAGGCGGAAGCTTTAATTTTTCACCTAACTGGTCTAGACGACAATGACCACGTCTCAAAATATATATATATATATATATATATATATATCCATTTAATAATTTCTCAAATAAAGTCCGAGCCTCCCTGATATTTAATCGTATAACATCAAACCGATCTCGTAGCTCTCAACTGGTGAGTCACCACTGGCCCGATGTGTGAAAACTAATTTAATACAAGTGCTAGATAAACCAGAGAAACTTATAGCTCAAAGTTATGACGGCGCTAGTGTTCTCCACAACGAGTTGCAGTTTTGGATGAAATTGTTGGTGCAAGCGTTCCTAGGTCTTCTGTTACAAGATGGAATTTTAAAAGCAGATCTAAAAATACAGTATATGAATGTCGCGAATTGTTAATAGAATGCATGGAAAAAATAGAAGCTACTTCAAAACAAACTGTTACCACCAATCAAGCTACTGGTATCGGCGGTATGTTACAAGATTCTAAGTTTGTGTTCTGGCTGACTGTATTTCATCGAATATTGCGACATGCTGATATTTTATATAATCAGTTACAAAAGACAGTGAGTGACCCAGTGCAAATTCAGACTGCCATAAAGTGTTTTAAAAACTGCATCCAAAAAAAGAGAGACTGCTTGTAAACAATTGAAACTGAAATTTCTGAGGATACCACTACTACTCAAACTAAAAGGTGTCGTGCAAATGAAGACCAGCATATTTGCAGAACTGTAGCAGCCAAGGAAGTTTGTAATACCATAATTGCACACGTAACAGATAGATTTTCTTTTACAAAACATTTAAATGCAGCTATTCTTTTTTCTTCTGGTAAATTTACACAATTTTCCATTGCAATATTTGGAAACTGTAGTAGAAGCATATTCGTTTTTAGATAAAGTTCGCCTCCAGACTGAATTGGAATTAATTTACCGGCGACATGATTTCCGAAACATGAGAGGTTCCATTAGATTGTTACAGTTTTTTATAGAAAATAATCTTCGGATGATATTTTCTATCACCTTTACACTTTTACAAATAATGGTTACCATACCAATGACTACGGCCGAAAGTGAAAAATGCTTTTCGACATTGAAGAGAATAAAAACATTTTTGCGAAGTTCTATGAATGAAGAAAGACTGTCACCCCTTTCTATCGAGAAAAAATTTATAGAGTGTATTCCAAACTTTAATCAGGTTGTTATTGATAAATTTTCTGCAAATAAAAACAGGAGAATGGACTTTACGTTTAAGCACTCTACTCATTAAAAAATTGTACTTTTTATAAATGTATTTTCTTGTGTATAATAAAAAAAATAACAAGAAATGTGTCCTTGATGCTTGTTTTAGTACTCTTATTGCATTCTACGTCACGCATAAGAAACAACTTTTGGTGGTGGAAAAAAAAATAATTTCATACCACTTGTGAACCCCCTGTATCATAGACCACGAGCCGCTAGCTCAAGTCATAATAGTTTTCAGAAATATATACAAAAATCTAAGTCCGTGTACTTTCGAAATTATAAGCTTTAACAAAAGTCGGTAAAATCTACACACTGTGATGATCTTTTATCCTCTAATTGGAAAAGTAGACGACTTAGATTTTTTTATATTTTTCTGATAACTATTATAACTTGGCCTATCCCCCGTTTCCGGCTTGACGTCTGCTTCTGGGACGTCAGAAAAACGTTTACATGCAAACAAGAATCATGTAACTTACTCTGAGATTCTATTAGACAAGATGCTGATCAGCTTATCCGTCGAGTATTCTCTAATAATTCTACTTTTCAAAATCAAATTCGGGAGATCTTCATATCCATGAACTTCTAGTAACTCAAATATGGCTTCTGAAAAGTTTTGTTTCGAATTTGGCCCAAACAGTCTATCAGCATCTACACCAGAGTTTATTTCCAATAGGGTCTTTTTCAAGTAGTACATCAGACCTTTGGTCGACTGAAATAAAGAAAGATGATGCAATTTTCTTAGGAACGTATTTTTTTATCAAAGTACAAACATATTGGTACACATGCTACACAAGTTATACCTGATTTCCAGACTGCTCCTGGATTTTCTTAATCCTTCTTAACACCTCGTGTGGAAGAACTCTTGCCATTTTGTAGTAAGGTATTGCTAAACTATATTCGTTTTCATTATTGCGCCTAGAACGTTATTTTAGCGTAAAACACATAACTTGTAGGACATGAAACATTAAACTTACATGATGAAATGATCTCCCAGTAAAGCACAAGAGGTTCTGTAGGTTTCTATGACATCGTCGTTGTTCAGCTTTACCGGCACTACTAATTTAACATTTTCATCGGTTAAGCACCATTTTTTTAGTAGTACCACCATCCTCAAAATCATGTGAGCCTCACTCATCAGATGGCAATAGGTTTGTACGGAAGTGAAACGATGAACATTAGCCACTATCGATATATCATTGAAGATCATTTTTGGGGCAGGCAATTCCAAATTGTACAGAGTGAGAAATGATGCGTTTGAACTAAAACATTAGAAGCAATTAGAAAGATATTTTTGAAGCATTAGAAAATTCTGGAAATTACAAATACCGCATACGTAAATGTTAACCTTGCTTGATGTTAAAGTCAATTGATGCACGTTTGTGGCAAATTGACGAGACGTTTACGTATGCGGAAAACTCTGTGGATACTCTGATTCAAGGCAGTAGTTAGTGAAATACTAGTACCTGCTATTGGAGCTGACAGAATGAGCAGGTGAGATTTCGGAATTTGCAAGCAACACCAAATGGTTTTCAGCTAATAATATCTGTTCTACACCTAAGAATGGTCGCAAACCAACTAGACATATTGAATCCGTGACAGGAGGACATGCCTAAAAATAAATTTGCATAATTACAGGGAGTCAGAGAAGTCGACATCAAGCCGGAAACGGGGGACAGGCCAAGTCATAATAGTTATCAGAAAAATATAAAAAATCTAAGTCGTGAACTTTTCATATTATAGGCTTTAAAAAACTTGGAAAAATCGAACAAATACAAGGTGGGCCATTTAAAGTGGAAGCATCAAGCAACCCTATATCTTTGACATTAGTTGTCAGATCGACTAATGTCATACCGCGTTGGAAGCGTGATTTCAGTACAACTTTAACCATGGAACAGTACACCAAAACAACGCGCAGAAATTATTCGGTTGTACATTTAAAATAACTTCTCAATCATGAAAACTAAACCTGCGTTTCGTAGAAAAAAATAAAGTTAAAAGTGCTCCAGCTGATAACACTATCAGACGTTTATACGCAAAATTTGTGAATACCGGTAGTCTTAGTAATGCCAGTCACCTATCCAGACAACGGACAAGACGTTCCGATGAAAATATCGAAGCTGTACGAGCCAGTGTTGAAGAGACTTCATCAACATCCGGTCGTCATCGTTATCAAGAGTTAGACATCGCTCGAACCACTATCCGACGCATAAGGATTTGAAGATGTTTCCATACAAAATTCAAATGGCTCATCTTTTAAACCCAGCGGATTATCCGTGTCGCTTTGATTTTGCTAAATGGAGCATTGAAATGGCCGAAAATGAAGATGACTTTTGGCGAAAAATCATCATGTCCGATGAGGCACATTTTTCGTTACATGGAGGCGTAAGTAAACAAAATTGTTGGTTTTATGCTACCAAAAACCTTCAATTAATCGAACAGCAGCCTCTTTATGACGAAAAAGCTACTGTTTGGTGCGGTATGTGCGCGAATATGGTCATCGGGCCGTATTTTTTTGAAGACGATGGAGCTGCAGTAACCATCAATGGTGAGCGTTATCGAGCCATGATAACGAATTTTTTGAGACTAATTGTTTGTGAAAATGAGATGGACGATTATTGGTTCCAGCAGGTCGGCGTCACATGCCACACAGCTCAAGCAACAATCAATTTGATGATGATGATGATCTCTTAGTTCCCATTACTACAAATTTCATTTTTTTCTTAGACAGGGTCTTTGTAAATGTGCACCATATACTCTCAGAGGGTCGATTCTCAAATCAAACACATGGTGGAGGAAAAATTTCGCAGTCGAAGAAGACCCACGTACTACAGTACGTCAAATAGAAGCTAGCACGGGAGTGGCCAAAGTTATAACCCAGCAAATCTTGAAAAAGAACGAGCTCCACACATACCACGTACTGCCATTACAATCTCTACAACCCGGGATTATGATCCAAGAGATGAGTTTTGTCAAACAATGTTACAGAGACACCGGCAAGATCCGCGATTTATAGAGAAAATTTTATGAACTGACGAGTCGACTTTTAAAAAAGAAGGTTACATGAATTTACACAGTTACAGATCACAGTATGGTTTGAAAGTAAACATGTGATTTTTTTAAACCTATAACTTGAAAAATAACTGATAACTAATGTGTTGGCGTATCCCCGTGTCTGGCTTGACTGCAACTTCCGGAACAGTATACATAAGAGGGTATTCCCAGAAGTACCCGACCCAACGAAGAAAACAAAAATTTTGTAAAAAAATGTATTCATTTTTCAACATAATCACTTTGAGCTCTATACACTTTTCCCATCGATGTTCAATAAGTCCGATACCCTTTTTATAATAAGAACTGTCTTGCTCCTCAAAATAGCTATTAACTGTCGACATCACTTCTTCATCGTTGGAAAATCTTTGACCACTGAGCCATTTTTTCAAGGTTGGAAACAGAAAGTAATCCGAGGGGGCTAAATCTGGTGAACAGGGTGCATGAGGTAGCAATTCAAACTTTAATTCGTTAATTTTGGCCACTGCAATATCGGATTTGTGAGCTGGTGCATTGTCTTGATGAAACAACACTTTCTTCTTAACCAAATGCGGCCGTTTTTGCTTGATTTCATCGCTCAAACGTTGCAATAAGTTCGCATAATACGCGCCGTTGGAAGTTTTACCCTTTTCAAGATGGTCAATGAAAATTGTCCCACGCGCATCCCAAAAAACCGACGCCATAACCTTGCCTGCAGATGACACGGTCTTCGCCTTCTTTGGAACCGGTTGTCCCTTTTGAGTCCATTGTTTTGATAGTTCTTTTATCTCGGGTGTGAAGTGATCGACCCATGTTTCATCCATGGTTATGAAACGACGCAAAAATTCTGCTTTGTTGCTGTGAAACTTCGCTAAACACTCAATTGAAACATCTTCACGACACTTTTTTTGCTCGATTGTGAGCTATCGCGGCACCCATCTTGCTCACAGGTTTCTGATGTCCAAATTTTCAGATAATATGCGATGAACCGCACTTTTTGAAATGCCTACTATGTCTACCAGCTCGTGCACTTTCAGTCGACGATCATTCAGTACTGCTTTATGAATTTTCTTCACCATGTCTGGAGTCGTCACCTGATTTGGTCGACCACTGCGATGCTCGTCTTGGCAGCTCATACGGCCTCGCTTAAACTCTGCTACCCAATATTTTACTGTTGTAAATGAAGGAGCAGACTCACCCATAGTAGAATCCAGTTCAGCTTTTATATTGATTGGGCTGAGGCATTTGAAATAAAAGTTATGGTACCACATAACGATGACCAATTTTCTCCATTTTCACAAATTCACTGTAAAACGTTCAGTATTGATGGCTGCCAAACAAATACTAAACAACGTGGCGTCTTCAAACTTGACACATATGCTTTATAGATTGCATACTTTCTAATAGAATGATATTTATCAAGCAACTATCGCCATCTCTAGGTCAGGCCGAGTACTTCTGGGACCACCCTCGTATGACGGAACTCCAACAGACTGCATCACAACATACTTCACAGTTATTTTAAAGACAAGTGTTCCAATATGGAATTGGCATCTCTGCCGAAATTATCCCCTTTTATTTTAAAAGTCGCGTATCATACCGAAAATTCCTCGTTCTATGCCAATATACAACCAGTTAACTGTATTATTTTCTTTGTGATACGTACTATAGTTAGGTTGCAGTCATATATAGATACATTACAAAAGTATTATGCAGAAGTAGAGATACATACGGCATTAACATTATCGACGACATCAAAATTTCGGCACATTTGATGTCCATATCTCAGCGTATATGATTCCAAGCCTGTTTCAGTTAGAGCATGTAAAAAGTAATCTTCCATCACAATTTTGAATACAGGTGCCGTGAATGGGTATATTGCCAAACAGTTGTCTCGGTCTATGCAGGGATCTAAAACAGACATAACCCTTCTATATTACTTCAGCAGGATTTTGTACAACCTCTTGAAATTGTCTAATACTGTACAATAAAAAAAAATAAATCGTAATGAAAATGTAGAAAAAAGAGTCAACAATAATCTACCTGCATCATCAAAATGATATAAATATCCCTCCTGCTGTGTAGCAACAACACAGACTACACTATTAAGGCATTTATTATAATCACTTCTTAAAAACCTCGAATCAGGTCCGGTTTTGGATTTGTTCAAGTTTTGATCTATGTGTAGAGGTTTTAACACTATACTTTTGAATTCTTCTGTCACCTGTCTTTGCGCACTCTCGATCAAAATTGGTATAAGTTTCAGTTGTATCAAATTTTCTATCCTATAGCTTTGTGTTTTATTCTGTAAATAAATACATACAGAGCTTTTCAAAAAGCCTACCCCCACTTATTTTTGATTGAGCCAAGTCAGCAAGCTGAAATTTGGAATTATGTGATGCATGAATTCTATATTTTAACATGAAAGTGACAGTTTACAATTTGAAGATGGCGACATTTCCTTAAATGGAATAGATAGCAACGTTTTACCTCACTTTGAACTCCGTGTTAGTACTGTATAGCCTGACACCACAAATTTATTATTTTGATTCTATTATGTATTAATACTCCAATAAACATTATTATTATTATTATTATTATTATTATTCAGAAAAGCAGACTGATGGAATGTCAAAACTGAGCGTTTTTATACATTGGATTGTTTATTTTATATGAATATTCTTCTTTTGGAAAGGTCTATTTGGATAGATAGATAGATTCTTCCAAGTGAAGATGATTGACATAACATGCTGAAAGATAGCAATTTTATATTCTGGGATCAAAAAGAACTTATAAGGAGCCTCTAAGTGAGGTACATAACTACCTCATTCTATTTAATAAAATGTTTCAAGATGGTACCCTTTCGCCATTTGAAATGTTCAACTGTCGCTGAAATAAAATAAACATCAATTCCATCACCCAAAATATCAGTTTGCTGGGGAAAGACCTTTTTGTAAAGCATTGTATAAGTTAGGACACGCCAAAGTTGCAAAATGAAAAGATCTACCACTGCTGGTACCATCAATGTTTCAACAATCCTCAACTAGTTTCGAACACGAGTTCGTGTGAAATGCCGCATACAAGGAAGAAAAATCTAGTATGAGATAGCGCAAAGCGCCATCTATCGCACTAGCATCGATCGCGCACCGCTGCTATCAGTTGGAACTGACAAAGATCTCAGTTCGAGTTTAATATCCGTGCCGCTAGATGGCTGATGATTCTGGCTGAGAGTAGAAGTGGTCTACTTGCCATAATCTAAAAATCTAGTGTCAATGAGATTTGAACCCTTACTGGCCCATCTACATTTACGCCACGCTACCGTGACCGTATTTTATTCAGAAACGCCTTGAGCACGACGATCTTATCCCCCACCATTGATTCTCCTCAACGCGTAGAGGTACTGAACAGAATTGTGGGGAAAAAAATTCCCCAAGGAGCAACAACTCGTTGGAATTTTAATATTCGAACAATAAATGTAGTGTTTGAGAAAAGAGAGAGAGAAGAAAAAAACCGAGCCAGCGCAAGTTAAAACGGCCACCGATAATTTTGAAAAATGTACTGTCGATGTGAGAAATAAAATTGATGACATAATAAATGAAGCCAAAAGTATTTGCACTGAACCTCAAGGCAACAAAAAGAGACGACGTAATAATAGCAGTCACGATCACCGAGTTACCGCATTAGAAGTATGCGACAATATAGTGAATTCTGCAAATGACTGATTTCAATTCAAAGATCATTTGGTAGCCGCATCCCTTTTTTTCCCCGAACACTTTGGAGAATACTGTGGTAAGTTTCCTGATGACAAGTTGGAAACTACCTGCTTGGCTTATCCCGAATTAGAAAAAAGTCATTTAAAGACAGAGTTGTCTGTTATTTATGCATGGAATGATTGTCGAGATTTGCATGGAACTCTGTCTCTTTTGAAATTTTCTATATAAAATAGTTTGGAGGAAACACTAAAAGAAACAAAAAAGCTATTAGAAATTGTTGTTACAACTCCTATGTCAACATCAGAGGCTGAGCGAAATTTCTCAGCATTGAAAAGAATCAATACTTTTCTTCGTAATACTATGACCCAGGATCGCCTTACAGCGTTGTCGATGCTGTTCATTGAAAAGGAATTTATTTCAACCATGGAAAATTTCAACGGGAAGGTGATCAACAAATTTGCTGCCAAGAAGGAGCGCAGGATCGAACTGACATAAAAAATCAGTAAGTTCGGATTTGCAGAACACCTGTTTTATTTTGCCATGAGCCACCACTGCCTAAATCAATTTGCAAAGGTTTCAGTTTCTTATAAAACACATAGAAGTTACCATGCTAAGGAACTCATAGAAGGGCTGCATTACTTACTTCCATAGAAGACAATGTGATTGTTGCTATCATATCTTTATCGCTGAATGTAAATGGACTATTTTTGTGTATTATACTATTTTCTTTGACAATTGTAGGTAAATTTACTGTTATCTTATCTTTGGTGGTATGTAACATCTCTTCTCTCAATAGCTTCCTGTAGTCAATTGGACCATTATTAGGATCTAAAATGGTTAACACAAGTACAATTAACAAAATGTTACGTTTCAGCAAAATGTAATGCAAAGGAAGTTTGTTAGATCTATTGTTCCATATCTAGGACATGTAAAAAATAATTCTCATTTCACTTTGCTTCTAACTATCATGTACAGTCATCCAAATTAATTTGGTGATGTTGCCTTGTTACATACTGTACTGATCTAGCCCAAAGTAAATGTATGGCAATGCAATCTAATTCACAATAAATTGACCATTCATACTTACAAATAAAGTTAAACTCATTTTCAGTAGTACCATTGATATCAGCGGATTCTTTACCACTCTCAAGAATTTTAAAAAGATGCATGCTATCCTTATTTGCACATGCTATGTAATTTTCACATAACAAAATTTGCAAAGGGTGGAAGGCTAACTCAATTGTCAGTGGCAACTCTTCAAAGTCTATGAATCTTAGTTTGGAGATATCGTGAACCTTCACTTGAAATGCATACAAGGTAACTGTTTTCTCTGAAAGTACCAAAAGGTTGCCTGATATCTGAAAACAATATCCTTATCAACCACAAGTGTAATAATAAAAAAATAAAACTAACTTTGATGAAACAAATATAAAACTGCAAATTTATCAAAAAGTCAGCACAAAGTGACATCTATATCCATAACCAACCACTGCAAAAGCAGAAACATCATGTCTTATTTCAATAAAGCTTATATGCTGAACAGAGTAGAGTTACTCAGCTTTTGTTTGTTATCCACCAGCTGTCCATTGCTGGCTGTCTTTGGTCAGATGAATGAAAGCTATATTACTAGTCTGTACAATTTTGTCTCTTTCAAATTTACATCATGATATGAAAACAGTATGTGCTCAAAAACAAGTTCTATCTCACCTGACAACAATCGATAGCATTGGGATTCTTTTTCACAGGCACTTCTATCATTTCAAGACTGCTTAACTCTGACTGATTTGTAGTGGGTGTCACTCTACCAGCAATCCTTGCCCTCATAGGCTGCACCATTCCACATTCGGATGACCCAAGACTAACTCCGCTACTTGTCATTTTAGACTGTTGCAGGGTCGCAATGCTATCCCAGTTGATATACACTCTGACAAAATTAATCTCCTTATTCTGACGATTGAATTTGGTCTCAAGAGTAGCGACATAGTTGCCATTAATACAGTGAACTATCTGTATTACTTCGTCAACTGTAGGAAATGAGAAGAGTACATCTGATTCATTGTTCAAGTCCCTTACTTCTACACAATTGCTCATGAGTGCTGAAAGCAGTCTATTTGGTGGGGCCACAGTGCAAGCTGTAGGTTGTTCAATGACTTGTACATGTTGATTTGCAAAGTGGTGCACAGATATCACCCGAACCATTTTGGCTGCTTAAGGGACAAGATGAACTGGAATAAATAGATCATCAAAAAGCAAGAGGTAGTAACACACCTTAATTAGCTCCTAAATTACATTGTACTTGAAACAAGGTGTGTTTATGGTCCTTTCTCATCATAACATATAGCATGACATGAAAACAAGGGAAGGGAGAAGGGACTAAAAATAGGTCTTCGATCGAGTATATGTCACAGCACAAAACATGAAGGTATATATTTCAAACATTGAGGGCGATAGCAAAGAAAATTCGGCGACTTTAATGTGTTGCTAGGTCACGGACACAATTTATCTGCAACCTCAGACCTCAAACAGACATCGGTCCACCAAAAGTCAACAAACCATAACCAATCCACGGCTTCGTTCCGCCGAGGGGAAAATGCAGGGAAAAATCGAAAAACCACAAAACCTGAGGGCATGACAACATTCCCCTCACGTTGCCATGACTACGACGCAGTGTTGCCAGGTGGAGTCGACGATATTTCGGTAGAATTGTATGGAATTTTTCAGTAGTTTTTCGGTAGATTGATACCGAAGAGTAAATGAAGGCATTTACTTGAAACAATTTTATTTAACTCAAAATATACTCTAAAACAGAAAGACAAAACAAAAATAAACAGTTTATATCTCACTTTAGCTAACTAAAAATAAAGTATTCTTAATAAAAAAAAAACAGAAAAAGTGTATAAAATAAAAAAATGTGTAAGCTATATGGATAATCATTCTTCCGATTCATTTTTGTATAAATTTTTATCAGTCATATTATCTACTAATTTTGCTTTTCCAAATGGTCCATCAGCAAGAAATTATACTCGGCCAAAAATGCGCTGATACGAATTTCTCCTGGAAATAATAAAATAATCTATATAATCTCAAATCTTCTCAAATAGGTTAATTAAATTTACCTTCTTTAATATCATTTTCTAATTTCTTTGATGCACCTGCAACTGCAAATGACTGCTGTTTTGCTTTGGTTCGCACTTTTTTATGAAATTGCCCATTTGCGTGTTTTATAAGTGCATCTCTTCCACTTTTGATATTAATATCTTTATCACAGACCATGCATATCGCATAATCGCGCCCTTTATTGCTTTTTTAAGCCAGCCTTGGAAATCTAGCAATTCTTCCCAGTCTTCCTTATAATGTTGGGCACATGCACGCGAAATGACTGCAAAACAGGCAATACTAATTCTGACCGAATTCGGAATTACTAAGTACACGAAATCATACAAATCGCACAACACAGGCATGGACTTGTCACGAGCCGCTAGGCCAAGGCGATATAGTCAAATCATCGAGTATCTTCGGCGATTCCCCAGATGCGAAGAATCTGCGTTTGTGGCACACCAATTTCAAGCAAAGAGAATAAAAACATATCTGGTCTAGTACGAATAATAATAGTACTTTTATCATTCTTTTTATTGCTATGCATCAGAAATATTTCTCTTATATAGGGAACAAAAATTATGCAATTGAAAGAAAAGTCTACTTTTCGGTAGATTTTGCTTTAAGATCGGTAGTTCGGTAGACCAGGACCAAAATCGGTAGATCTACCGAAAAATCGGTAGACTTGGTAACGCTGCTACGACGTGACAGCATGACACATGTCACCATAGCCTAGACGGATGATAAAAGCCAGAATGCAGGTTCCATCACCAAACAAGTACTCCATCTTCTCTCCTCTAACATCCCAACCACTATCTTACTACCTTTAAATCTAATAATAGAATAGCAACCCGCATCTGATTATTTTCAAACATTATAAACTTGGCGAGATTGTACCTGCCGCGACCCCAAACTATAAATCAAAGCTATAGAATAAAATTGTTGGGTTATGCCCGCTACATACGTAACGATATATCGTAGCGATTTCAGACTGTGCGGTTAAATCGAAATACCCTAGCGTCTCCACACGCCACCGATATCTGCGTCGATCTTCAGTTCTCCGCAGAAGCTCGCGCAAGAAACATGTCATCCATGATGGAAGATGATGACGCACATGCGTTATTGGGCCTGGTTATGTTTTTAAAGAAAAAAAAGTCGCGGAGTGTGTGGTGCAAAGACTAAGCTTTGATTATTTCTTGATTGCGTATTTGGATAAATAGACTTGCTATGGAAAACGTACCTTAATATCAAAAATGCATAAGTGTATTTAGCATGTAATAATCACACAATACCTATTGGAATATGTAACAATAAACAATAAATAATTTCTGAGAAATAAAGCCTACCCCATTTTCGTCCTCATCCATGTTCGATATCGATGGTCTCGGTACTTCTTGATCGTATAAAAAACTTAGCAACTCGAAGTACCATAAGTGAGGAGTATAAATCTCGTCAGTTCCTGCTCCGGATTTATGCGATTTTTTTATTTTATTAAGCTCTTTTTTATATGCAGTTCTAAGATTATTAATCTTCTTAACCACTATGTCCCTGTTGGCATTTGGATCAATGTTTTTGTATTTTTCGACCAGTCTGTGGTAGGCGGCATTTTTTTTGTTGCGATCATGGTCCTTAGATTTTGTCTGCCAAAGGCAAGTTTCGCGTCTGTAGCTTGTGACGAACTGAACGGCCGTCATCCACACGCGACGATAAAACTGTGCAAACGCGATCGACAACGATTTATCTTACAGAAATTGTAACTGCCGCCATGAACGATAAATCTGCAACGATTTTTCATACACACGATCGATAAATCTGCGCAAATCGGTTTGCACAGATGAATCGCTACGATATATCGTTACGTATGTAGCGGGCATTAGGGACCCTGCAAGAGTTTCTCTCTTGATATCCTTCCTTCTTTGCGTATTTTGACGTAACCCGTGCGTTTCGTTTGATTTGACATTTTATGAGATACGGTCGGATACGGTGTTTTTAGATTAGGTTAAGTTGGTTTGAATTTTCACGTGTAGAAAATAAGCAAATAATGGATACAAAGTATAATATTGGCAACAATAACACTCAAATGAATGGTATGAACAATAAAAACAAATTCCAAATAAGAGTTAAACCTACACCGATATTATTCGGCAATAAAAATGGCCTGCCACCGAGTCCAAAACGGATGAAGCTAAACGGTAAAGAAAACAAGGCTACTATCCCAAATAATAAACCAAAATTGAGCATTCAAGAGCAGAGGAAAAAACTGCCAATCTTCGATAAAAGGAACAAGCTGATAGAACTTATACAGAAACATAAAACTTTGATTATTTTGGGAGAAACTGGAAGTGGGAAAACAACACAGATTCCTCAATTTATCTACTCGGCTCAAATGCATGAGAATGGAAAAATAGGCGTAACCCAGCCAAGAAGGGTAGCTGCGATCAGTATAGCGACAAGAGTTGCTGCAGAAATTGGGCAAGGGGTAAGCTTTAAGGAAACCATTGATATTAATCAGGTCATGTTTTCCTTTTCATTACAATTTGTATTTAAAAAATATTTACCGGTTGCCTCACTTTATGTTCCCACAGTAGAAAAGAAATAGGACTTAGTTTAAAAAAGTTGATAGGAAACTATTGGAAGTATACATTTTAGACTCTAATTAATTGCAACTTCTATGCTTAGATGTTTTAAAAGAATAATTCTTTAGATTTCAGTTATACCAACTTTTTATAAGCATTCTACGTCACTGTTTATCAACTTTGAATTTGATTGAACAATGATGATTTACAATTACAGACACAAGTGGGGGAACTTGTTGGATATAGTGTGCGCTTCCAAGATGAAACTTCAAAGAAAACAAAAATTAAGTTTATGACGGATGGTATGCTCCTCAGAGAAGCTATATTTGATAGACAGCTTATGGAATACAATGTTATAATATTGGATGAAGCTCACGAGAGAACTATACATACTGACGTTCTTTTTGGTATTGTAAAGAAAGCTCAAAAACTTAGGGAAAACAGGGATTTACCTCCACTCAAGGTACTGTACGCTGTAAATGAGGTATTATATTAAAAATTAGCATTTTCACTCTTGCATTAGCAGTTTGATTTGAAAACTATATTCTTTCCATACTTGAAATAAAAATTAATTTCTGTTGGGTGATTCCTCTAGCTGGAAAAAGAGAAGATTTAAATGCATTCTCTTTCAACATACTTAGAGATTAGTTTTTGCAAGTAAAAAAATGGGTAAAAACTGCAACTTTATCTAGGTGGAAAGTTTTTTAGTTCAATGACAACACTAGCAGTTGGTTTTCTATTTGAAGTTGAATTTCCCAATAGCTTTTCCTTATATTGTCCGTACCATTTGTAGATAATAATAATGTCTGCAACAATGGATGTAGACCACTTTTCACAGTATTTTAATAATTGCCAAGCTGTATATATAGAAGGTAGAACATACCCAGTCTCTCTTCACTATACTGTGAAACCTCATGATGATTATGAAGCTGCCTGTGTTGCTACTTTTTTCAAGATTCACAAAGATGCTCCCCCAGAGTAAGTATGTTTCTTCTATATAAATTAGCCCAACTTTAAAAGATGGTTTACTTGTAAATAGGGATTTGTATTTTCTGAAAAACAGGAGAGACCATATTTTTAATTTGATTTTCAATAATCTTCAAAATGTATGTCTTCATGCTCATCTAGAGAAAAATTAATTATGTAACAAGGAATTCTAACTTATAATGATTTGTTAAAAAAAATATAAATAAATATGGTCACTATTTACTTGAATACAGGGTTTGTCCAGAAAGTAATAGGACAGAGTCGATTTAAAAATATTTATTGAGCCAATCGTTAATGAATATGAATAACCCCTACAAGTTTGATCCCTTAGTTCTGAAACACTCTGTACATATAGGTTCAATTTGAAAAAAAAAACATTCAATACGAAACGGTGAAAACACTATGATTTGACGTCATACAAATTGTAAACAAAGAAACATCATGCGTATGTCTCTCGTGGACTAAAGTTGTCTTCTTTAAATGTTTCTTAAAAAACTCCTAATCAGCGTAAAAAGTTATCGGTTTCTCGTTTTATTGAAAAAACAATCATGGACTTTGGATTCGTGACTTCTATGTTAGTACACTGCATCTGATATGATGATAGACATGAAAAGAAAGAATGAGTTATATATTTACATAATGTTTCTGTTCAGAATGTATTATTTCTCACGTGTATCCATTATGGTAAAATAACAGCTGATTATCTAGTAATATTACAAAATTCGCCATAACGAAAAACATAATTCTGACGGATCCGTTAAGTAGACAGAGCTGTATTTTGTTTTAGTTTTTTGTGCGCAACAGATTCATTTTATACTTGCTAACAACTCTTTTATTAAGAAAAGTTGATTTGCATAAAAAAAACGCTAAAAGCAAGTTTTTAGATTCATTATTGACAACGTTACAGACTAATACAAAGGTGTCACTTCTACTTTTTTTTTCTCTTTTTTTGTCACTTTGGAATGAATTGGTTAGAATTGTATTATCCGTAGACGGCTATAAAAAATGTGCTCTCCATTGTGTTTTGTCACTGGGTCAGTACTTTGATCAGTCCTAGACTGTTTGTTGGTCGATTTTGCAGTTAGTGTAATTTGTGGTTTTTGCCTATTTTGTATCCTATGTAATTTTTTTCAACTGCAAATAAACGCTATTATTATTACTTGCTGCTCATCTCAGTAGACATCAAAATGTGATGGATACTCGTGAAATAGGGTTTATGCTCCAAGCAATACACAGTATATATAATACAATATTTGTTTCCCTGGGCACTCCAATCCACAGCATTCTTAGGTCTTTGTGGATGTCTTTTTACATACTCTGACGATACAATAACTATAATTATTATATTTTTATATAATATTTTATATATAAAATATTATTCTTCAATGAGGGAAGATGGATTTTACATTTCAGTTGTATGCTAGATTCATACAGGCTTGAACTTTGAAAACTCTCCTTTTTCAGTCATGATGTTTTAATTTTCCTGACTGGCCAAGAAGAAATCGAGACGTGTGCCAACAGAATTCGAACATTATCCAAGCAACCAGACGTGATAGGACCTCCGTTGAAGATATACACATTGTACGCGGCTCAGTCGCACTCTCAACAAATGTCCATATTCCAACCATCTCCTGCTAATACCAGGAAGGTCATTATCAGTACGAATATCGCTGAAACCAGTGTTACAATCAGCGGAATCAAATATGTGATAGATAGCGGAATGGTCAAAGTCAGGTAATGATGATACTCCAATCTATAACAAGCTGAACTACACTACTTTATGAATATATACAATACTTACCTAGGTTTTTCAGATTTTATGCCGGTGCCTGGAATGGAAAATTGTTTGACACTTGTGCTATTTCTCCCCTTTTCACAACACCAATAAAAAACATCCCAAGAGGTAGACAAATTCGGTAAAATAAAGTACTTTCCAAAGTAATCTCTGACTGACTGAGTTCCTGTGTCATTTAATTTTGTTAGTGTATTCCAGGATTACAAGTATCTGTGTTAGAGGACAAAACAAATAACCCATATACAATTATCTCCACGAAATCATTTTAGACTGCATACATAAGCCATAATTGTAAAAACAGAAGTTCTCGATTTTCTCTGAGGTATAATAATTTTGGTCCACTGCTTATGATGTGAAATAGCACAACCGTCAAATCATCTTCATTTTCAGAGCTCTCGTACAAAATCTGAAAAAGGTGTAAGTATTGCATTCCTATTTCAACAGTACATTTCCTCAGCTTTCATTCTCTGGATGAACGTTTCTAAAAATTCCCAATTTAGATATAAAGAAACTAAAAATATCTTCACATTTATGTTATATTATTTTTAGACATCAATTGTTGTGTGAGGATTGATGATTTATCGTACTATCAATTATTAAAATACAAAATTCAGCTTGTTATAAAAGTATTTAATATATTCTACGTGCGAAGTGCTTTGTAATCATGAGATTATTGAATTTATATTCACGGGATATTTTACAAATGTGTAATTTTCGTTGTAGAACATTCCATCCAACGACGGGTCTAGAAACGTTGAAAGTACAAAGAATATCCCAAGAGCAAGCTTGGCAAAGAACTGGAAGGGCTGGTAGAGACTCAGAAGGACATTGTTACCGATTATATACTAGATCTCAGTTTGAATTGATGCGAAAAGCTACAATTCCGGAGATACAGAGGGCGAATTTATGTACAGTATCACTTCAGTTACTGTCTTTGGGTAATGAAAAAACATCACTACCTCTATCGATTAAAAACAATTTTAGACAATCCTTTGACATGGTTTTCTACCTTATACAATGCTGTAATCCTAGTGTGTTTAAACTTTGGTAAAAACCGTTCGTTTTGAAAAATGAGCTAAATTTCAATTAGCTTTTAGATGAAAAAAAATCTGCATACTTGTTGATTTGATGTTGATGAACAAATGAACTGAGATTTTGATCTGTACTTTGAAAAAGGCGTCACATACAGCGCAACGGCAGTCCGCCTTTCTGGACGCTGGCCAAGCAGATTGAAAGGAACTTCTAGCCGAGTAGCCTTCAGTAAAAAGACATAGAGTTCTATCAACATCAAAGCCACAGGATAAGTTTCAGCGGTTACATTAACATTACTATTGTTTTAGGATTCCATTCGATGCATTTCAATTTCATGGATAAACCTCCGAAAGAATCGATAACAGCGGCATCCGAACACCTAGTGCTTCTAGGTGCCGTCGAAAATATCGCATCGGTTGTCCTGACGCCGATTGGAAAAAAGATGAACAAGTTTCCTATTGATCCTCATTTCTCCAAGATCATCCTGTCCGCTTCAGAGTTCGGGTGCCTCGAAGAAGCGCTAATAGTCGTCGCACTGATGAGTGCCGAGTCAATACTGATTACCCCACAAAGCAAACGGGAACAGGCGCAGCAAGTTAGGCAGAAGTTTCACTCAGCGTATGGGGATCTAGTGACGCTCTTGAATATAGTTAGAGAGGTAAATATTACTAAACAATGTTTTGCAAACCAACCGCGGCAAGACAACAATTTTCAAATTTATTGATGAAGTATTGTTACAGTTTCTTTTTATTGTCGACTAAACTAAGGGAAAAGCTAAAAATTCGGTAGTTTGCTTGTATAATTTTCAAATTAAATTTTATAAATAATCGGTAAACTTTAGACTTTAGAGCATAAACAGACCTTCAACTTTATTTTTTAAGAATTAAAATCGTTAAACAATTAAGCTAAATACGGGTCTTTTTAGCAATAGAAGAAATGTTTATAACTATTGCAATAACAATTGTAAATGGCTAAAAATTTGTGAGAATGAGTGCATGATTAGTGTTAATATGTGTGCCAAATTTCAGTCTGACCGGATTAATAGTTTATGTAAAAAGCTAATTGTTTATCCCAGAGACGAATGATTTAAACATCTGTTCCTGCCCAAAACATGGTTCTAGCGCATTTTATAGAAGTGAAATGGATTCTTGAAGATTTCAGCTTTAAGAATTTATGCAAAAAATATTATTTATTTTAAAATTGTTATTAAAAATGATGTTAAAAAATAATCATTTTTATCGTTATAAACATTTACAATAACCCCGTTATTTTTCAATATAATTTATTTCAACAAGTTAATAGGTGATTAAAAAATGCATATTTTAAAAAACTATGAGCAATATAGGAGCCAAGATATTTTTTTAAATCATATCTCTTTTATAAACATTAATCGAAATTATGATCCAATTTTTAATTTTACTATTAGTTCAAAGGTCTTTAAGAAATAGAGGTGGTGGGGAATCAGCTCTAGCTCGATTTATTATATATATTCGCCGAAATACTGACATCTGGCACATTTTCATTTTCCTGGAAAATCTGGAAAACCCGGGAAACTTAACACGTGGTATTCTTCAAAATTAAATTTCTATGAAATAATAAATTAACAATAAATCATTTACTTTTACTCTAACTCTAATAAAGCAATTTATATTTCACAATAAAATTATTTAAACAATTTATAATTCAGTTATTTGGTATACTCTTAACAAAATACACTAATAAATTGTAAAAAATATTGATTCACGTTTGTCTTTCGTTTATATTTATTTTATTTGCATTCTTTGTGTATTAATATATGGGGTTGTCCAAAACGGACTCAGGAAAGTAAACGCATATTAAAACAAGAAAGATTGATATTCAAATCAAGTTGGGTACTTTATTTTGAAGGTTCATTTATACCATTTATGTATGAAAAATAATATCGCTCAAATGTTCACCACGACTGGATTTACAGACGTCCACGCGATGGTCGAAATTTTCAATGACATTTTCGTTCGCCCAGATGCGGCAGTTTTACTTGTTTACCGTCCCATTCAAAGTGAAATGCGCTTCGTCGCTGAACATGATTTTTGATGAAAAATTGGCATCAATTTGGCGGTGTTCAAGGAGCCAATCTGAGAACGTTTGGCGCGAAAAATGGTCGGCCCGACGCAGCTCTTGCGTCAATTGGATCTTGTAGGCGTGTACATTCAAATCCTTGTGGAGAATGCGGAGCAAACTGGTTCTCGAAATGCCCAATTCTTGGGATCGACGGGTTGTTGATTATTTCGGATCGTCTCTCACACTCTCCTTCACAACAGCAATATTTTCCGGTGTGCGAACGCTCCGTGGCCGGCCAGAGCCTGGCAGATTTGCCACAGAACCTGTTGCCTCGAATTTACTCACCAGACGACCGATGGTTGTTTCGTTTGGGCGGTTGGTGCGACCGAAATGTTCACGAAGCGCGCGAAACGTGTTTTTTAATTTTGCACCATTTTTGTAGTGCTCTTGAATAACTTTAATGCGGTCTTCAATCGAATACGACTCCATAGCGATCAATGGTAAACATTCAACTAACAAAATGATATGTCGGTGACAGAAAACAAAGATGGCGTCTATGTCAAATTGACGTTTACTTTCCTGCGCCCCTATTGGACAACCCTTTATGTTTTTTTTTTTTATTTTAAAATTTTATTATTTGATTGATCTTGATCCTCGATTCTAAATCTTTTATTTGGTCGCTCTACTTCTTCTTCAATATCTGTATGACTCATTTGTTCAAATGAGTCGTCGATTTTCTCAGTCTGGTCTTCATCATCGTCAAATCCAATGACAGCAAGATTGTAGCATTTTGTGTCATCATCACCATCAATACAATTTATGCACAAAGGTGTGCAATTTACAGATCTACTTACTTCTTACATAGAATGTTTTTTCAATATGCGTTTTTTAACCATCTATCCAGATCAACTTGTTAAAATAAATTATAATATATATTTATACATTGATGAATTCTGACATACTTGTAATGGGCATAAGTTTGGATCACCGTCATCAATCGACTTCACTATTTGATTTACTCTGTCTATGAAATAAGTGTTCATTATTTCTGCTATAATTTATTTTGCTGTCACTACCTCATCTTCGAAACGCATTTTAGATAATTCAGTCTTTCCAGTAGGAGAAACAATATTCCACATCATTTTAGAATTATTTTTATTTCTATCGATCTTCCTATTATAGTATTTTTTTCTTTTCCCTCCTGAGAACTGCTACACACTCATTTCTTGATTTTGTATATTGTTTCCAATCATTTTCACTTTGGGTTACTAAAAATTTTCGATATATTTAATTATATATTATAATTTGATCGAAGTAGTTGTCGGCATTATTGAGAATTTCTGGTACATGGTGTTGTAAAAGTTTTTCTGCTAATTTTGTGAAATCAGTTGCTGTAATTTCTTTCATTTTATTTTCATTAAACATATTTTCCACTTATATATCCATGAGTGATCGCTTATCTTTGGGGTATGCTTAACTTCTGCAATTAGATTTTATTATTTTTCGGGCGCACATTTTTTCTCAGACATCGGATATTTTTTCATTTTCAATTTTTTTTTGCTTTACAGTTTAACAGTGTAGCACAGAACAATAGAAAAGCCTGGTGTCATGAACATTTTATTAACATGAAGAACATACTGCATGTGAAAGAGATAAAGGATCAGCTTGAAGAGATATGTTGCAAGTGTGGGCTGAGCATAAACTCGTGTGGTGGTCAGCTGGACCAGTTACGTAAATGCTTAATAACCGGATTATTTACAAATGTTGCTGAATTGTATAGGGATAAACAATACATTACTGTAAGTATATATTAATAGTTTTTATAACTAATCTATCTTCATACTGAAGGGTTCCAAATTACATTGCTGCATGAACGTGATAAAGATTATTTTATGGTGTTTGCAATATACAGCAGACGCTCGATAATGTAAACTAATTTAATCCAAGTGTGGTTCACATTATCGAAATGTTTACATTAGCGAACGTGATTTATATAATATTTGATTTATTAAAAGAAACGTTTAATACATACTATTTATAACAAAATAAACAAATATTCTAACAGTGATAAGTATTTTTTTAATTAGAAGAAAAATAATTAACAATTTTTGTCTGCGTAAATTTGCGCTTAGCATTGTCTTCCAATGCCTGCGCCCGTAATTTACGAAGAACTAAAATATCCGTGTATGAAACTTCTTTTCTTTCAGCCCAATCTAAAGCTTGGTTAAAAACTTGTATAGCTTGCGCGTCAGACACTACACTTCTCATCATCCTCACTGTCCATATCCTCCTTATCAGCATCATTCGTCTGCGTATCTTCGTTCCATAAATTAATATCAGCAGGAGTACAAACTATGTTGGGATTCACTGTTTTCAATAAATCAACAACATCCAATGACACACTAATAACATTATCATTATTGGATCGCAAACGTTCTCTAATTACGCTTAAGGGGACATCGTCTTCTTCATCATCTTCATTATTGGTACAAAAGAGATTTTTCCAACATTTTTGAATAGTTTGCTGCTTAAGTTCATTCCAGGCCATATGTAAATTTAAAACAGCTTCTCGTAATGTTACTTTTTTTAAAGCCTCAGATAAGTTTTCAGGATTCTTTGATAAGACAGACGAAAGTAGAAACTTCCTATAGTATAGTTTGGTGAGTCTTATTATATTCTGGCCCATCGGTTGAATTAACGGTGTTACGTTGGGCGGCATGTACATGACGAAAATTGACCCATCCCTGCTCCTCAGTTGTTGCTCGGGAGGATGACTTGGTGCATTATCCAATAGTAACAACGCTTTTATTGGAAGCTTCTGTTGTTTTAGGAAACCTTTTACCTACAAATTGAAAACATATCTTGAAATTATGAATAGAGCATTTGTGATAATTGATTGTCATACCTGAGGGATAAAGCACCTGTGGAACCATTTCAGGAATATACTGCTAGTCATCCAAGCGGTTTTTGAACAGTCATAATCAACAGGGATATTAACATTTTTAAATGAGCGCGTATTTTTTGCTTTCCCAATTACCAGTGGCTTTATTTTGTGTGAACCATTATCATTAGTGCAGGCTAGAAACGTTATTCGTTGTTTCTCCGGCTTTCTTCCCGGGGCAGATTTTTCAAATGATGCATAGGTTTTCTCTGGTAACATTTTCCAATAAAGGCAACTTTCATCTGCGTTGTAAATTTGTTCCATTCTTAAATCTAGCTCGGAAATTGTTTTCATCAATTTTTCTTTGAATGGTTGCACTAATTGTGGTTGTGCTGATAATTTTTGACCAGATATAGACAGCAGTCGAATTCCATATCTTGTTTTGAATCGTTGTAGCCAGCCATCACTAGCTACGAAATTTTCAGTTTCTTTCTGTTTTTCATTTAACAGTTAACAATCTCGCTCTGTGTTTAAGTACTTTGCCACTAACTGAGACATGATTTTCCCGTGGTTTTAAAAACCACTTATACAGAGAATTTTCCATTTTAGGTGCCTTCGCATTTTTTTAAGTTTTTCTTTTTCCCGGACCTCCAAATGTATTCCACGTTCTTTGTAAAATTTGAGTTTTCATACGCTTAATTTTACAGATTGTTGCTTTCGATACTCCATATTTTTTTGCTAACTGTGTCACTCCCGCACCTAGTGCAACTTCTTCTATGATTTTCACTTTCTCACTCAACTTTAAACACTTTCTTTTATAGGATGTGGATGCCATAGTCGTAAAATATATTAACGCGTGCGATGTATTCACTTAAGTTCAAAAATGAAATACATACGTACGTATAAACGTATCCTAAACGATCATACGATTGACCGAGTTTGTCGTATTTTATCGCAGAGGTGAATCCCCTATACTCTACATAATAAATCGGGGACTCCCCGACGCCCGACATAAATCATCGAGGCTTCAGCATTTTACCGTCGCGCTGTTTCCGTGCACCGAGAGTTGATTACGTTATCGAGCGTACACATTGTTTACGTTATCGCGCGTTCCGTTTGATCCCATAGAACGAAGTTTGTGTTTACATTAGCGCAATTTTGTATTATCCCGTGTTTACGTTATCGAGCGTCTGCTGTACTTTTAATTCAGAATATGACATTCACAATGTGAAAAAACATTCATTTATGATAACATCCAAAAAATATATCTTTTATCATGTAACATTCTACTACAATATTAAATTGTGTATCGTGTTGTCTAATTTGCAGCTAGATAAACGAAACACGGTTCAAATTCATCCTAGCTCAGTTCTACATGGACAGCTGCCGCATTTAGTTATATTCACAGAAGTCGTTCAGACGAATAAGTGCTATATCAGAGGACTGACGACTATTGAGAGTAAATGGATACAGGACATCGTGCCCGAATATGTGAAAAGCAAGAATATTAAAATTAGTTGATATCTCAAACCTATTTGAAATGGTGCATTTGCAACTCGGTATTGTTTTAGGTTTTATGATTTGTTACTAGTGTCACCTGAAAAGGAATCCTTCTGACATATTACAGGTATTTCTGTGATTGTAAGATTATATAAAAATATGTTAGTAATTCACTTTTCAAAAAGATGATAAACATGCATAATTTAGAGCATTTTTAGATATATGGACTGTTCTTTTTGATAATAAACTGTGATCTTTAAAACACTGTATTAGTCCTCACATGTCGTTTACAGCCTAATATCTTCCTTATTAGCCCTGAGTAAAAACATGACACCCTCAAAAAGTATTTATTCTGTGGTTACAAGGTGAAGACACCGATAAAAGTCGTAGTATGTTGATTCACGGAAAATGGTACGAGTTGAACTGAACTCAAGTTTTCTCAAAAATTAACTTGTTGTCAATATTATCTTCTCACTACCTCGAGTGTCCCTTTTAACGTTATTATTTTTGAACTGCCAGTGTGTTTGGTGCGAGATCAGAGTCGTAAAAATAATATACACTGAAAACATAATTTGTCTGACGCGGCTGGAGTTCAATGTGTACGACATCGTTTTTGAACCTGTGGGGCGCGCCCACCTAGGGGTAAAAAAGGTAGGATGTTGAAAATGGTAGTAGTATACGAAACGCTCTGGTTTTCAGTGCCGAAAACTCGTTCACGCATGCCCAAAATTCAAAGAGGAATTTGTTATTAAACTGTTTTTTGATTTCGGCGTTTGCAAAGTCTATGAAGATTTCTTCTTCGGCAGTTGAGAGCCCTTCGGGAGTAGAGTTACTCGTAACTAAGTTTTAATTTGTCGTCGGCAAGAAAATATTTTTTAAACAAGTTTCATGTGTTGTTCTTCAACCTTGTAAGTTTTAATACATTCATCCACATTTTCAAACTGTCCCAGATTTTTTTGCTTTAAATTTATGCTCCACAATTCCAACTTTCTACAAAAAGCGTTAACTTTATCACTCGTATCCAATATATTATGTGTATTTACTTCTTGGAGCTGAAGGTGAAAATAATTTTTGAAAATTGAGTCGCGAATCGTGAAAGGATGAGAAACGCTGCTCTATGCCCAAATAATGGTTTTAGTTTGAGCGTTAACATTTTTCAATTGTGTCGAATCTAGGGTCGATTCCGGATCGGTCCTAACGGCGCTTGATTTTAGGTCGAAACGAAAGGTCAATTTCGCCACAAATTCTGCAACATTGCATCATTGGTTCGTTTGAAAACACCCCATCTCTTACATTGCACGGCAAGATTTCCACCTCCATGATCACAGATGCGCGATTTTGGTCAGTACCCATTAGGGAGATACTTCTCTCTTGTACACATTGAACTCAAGCCATTTAGTTTTCCCTGTATACCGTATCTCCAAATGATGTGACGCTAATGATATATCAAAAAGATTGAATAAAAGGTAGGGGTAGGCGGTCTCTGACTGTAGTACGCGGAGGTACCACCCGGCGGATTTCTTAGGTGGGGCCAGAATGTATATGTTTCTCCTGAATCCCCCTATAGCCCCACGGTACCCCATGGGTGTTTAGGCCTTTGTGGTAGCTGGAGTATATAAAAAAAAATGTATCACGTAAAAAAGCACAGATCCTGTATTTAATTTTCACAGTAATATGTAATGGAAGATTGTCATATTTATAGCCATACATTTTAAAACGTGAAGGACTAATACAGCACATTCAGTTAATTGACATTTTTTTGACACTATGTAAGCAATGTTGATGAGCATTTTATTTATTTGATATTTGTTGTCATTGGACCTCAGTAGTGTAAGATTGAATTATATTTTCACTCAACATGTCTTTTTACTCATTATACCATTGTACAAATTAATATACTACCTTGTAAGTGACTAAAAACAAATTGTTGTCAGAGTTGAATAACACTACAGAATAAAGAACAAGTTTTAATTGGATCAAGTTGTCATAATAAGAAAAAGTTGCTTACGCTATCCCTAAAGCTAAAATATATATATACAAAATGTACAAACGATTCCTAAATATTTATTCAAGTAAGTGTACCATAAAAATTATGTTGAAATATCCAAATAAATAAAACAGATCAAATGAATACTGATTTACTTCCTCTTGTTCTGGCCTCCACCTCCTGCTAGAATGGTAGCAATTCTGATGAATATGTTCAAAGTGTCCAAATAGATGGAAATGGACCTAAAAAAATATTTGTGTCAATCTGAGAATGTATCAAGATATTGTAGTCTAATCATATTAGATGAAAAAACCCTGCTTTGCAAAATGACTGTAAAGACTGGTTTTAATGCTGCAACTTGTTTTTGTGGGAAAACTTTTTATTCGACAACAAAGAATGAGAAAACATGTTTTTCGCATAAGAATAACACGTATGTTTCGGAATTGTTTGTGATTCATATCGGCCAGGTAAACGTGTGTATTTTGCTATTAAATGCTCTTTGAACGATCCCTGTATAGTGCTCAATAAACTAGTAGTGATGGCCGGAAAACAGGTGTTTTGGGATAAACAATTAGAAATTCTCAAAACTACTTGACCAATATAATCCAATTTTGTTTGTGTTATTTAGAAGTTTGAATCATACGGATTTGAGGAATTTCAAGTAGAAAATCGTAGGGTTACCAACAAGAGCCAAAGCCTGCATTATGCCTCGTTTTTCGGCCATAACATTTTTGCTATTAGTCGGATCTTTTGACATGTGGTCTAATTTTGTAGGTCTCACAAATACCTAAAAATCTTATATGAAAAGTTTTTTCGTTCCTGTCAACACTTTCGATTGAATCTCAAAAAACACGTTTTCTCATTCTCTTTTCTCAAATAAAAAGTGTTCCCGCAAAAATTGGTGTACCCATGTTTTAAATACCCCCTAGAACCCAGAACAACTTCCATCAATAAAACCAGACTTTACAATTATTATTTCAGAGAAATTTGCTAATATGATTAGACTATTAAGAATTCTTCCATGGTTAAGGTACGTTTCCATTACAACAAATTCAGGATCTTTCAGAAAGACGTGACAATATTTTTTTTCTCTTAAGGATTTCTTGTCAGATTACTCGTTTAGGTTTGAACATTTGAGGTAAAATCCTAAATTATGCTTATAAAAATGTTTAGCCTTCCCTATTCTGAAAAGATCATGAAGCTTTATGTTATAAACACTATATGGCATGAGAAGGAATCTATGGAACCTCATTACAACATATTTAAACCTTTCCTATGCGCTCCACTGGTTTTGCAGGCTTATTCATTTTTGTTTACATTGTATGAAAAGGAAATTAAGTATATGGTCATCCTCCTCATACTTCGTGTCCGAGGTTGCTAACGATTTGTGATATTTTTTTTTGAGCTCACTTCATCCCACATGCTAAAGAATTTTGAGAAAGACAGGCAGATAATTCCAGAAGTAAAATAAGAATTTTGCTCAAAATGATTGGTGCCACAATTAGTAGTTGTAGTTTTAGGCAAACAGAAGAATCTAACATGGGTAGTACCAGAAGTACACGATGAAAATCAGTGGCGTGCATAGACAAGGTTTAATGAGGGGAGGCTGAACCTTATTGTACAACATGCATCAAACATCTGTGCCTGCAACTTGTTTAAATAGAAAAGACCCATTTGCAGTATAAAAAAACTGGCCTAAACCAGT
Source organism: Acanthoscelides obtectus (assembly GCA_963669975.1). Taxonomy (NCBI): domain Eukaryota; kingdom Metazoa; phylum Arthropoda; class Insecta; order Coleoptera; family Chrysomelidae; genus Acanthoscelides; species Acanthoscelides obtectus. Next base: position 15,282,926 of record CAVLJG010000010.1, read on the forward strand.
GCTATCAAAGAAAATTGTGCAATGGAATCTGTGTAACGGCCGTATGATACGGCCCACCACAATTTTGCAGCAGTTCATAAAGGATTAGATTCGGCTCAAGTTAGTCCCTTTGAGCTATAATATGTATAACAAAAAAATATGTCAAGTCAACCAAACATCAAGGCCATATACAATTAGTACATACTCCATAGTTGAGCTAGTACTGCCCTGATAGCAGTGATGTGCTAACAGGGGACATCGCGTCGAGTATTGCAAAAAGTGGCGTGTTGAATACCATTTGAGCCAAAAGAAGTTGGAGGACTTGTGGGACCACGTTCTGATTATACTGCATAAGCAATGCGCTACGAGTATAAAGTGTGCGAGTTCTCTTTTAAACAATTATATCTCCGACACTGGTTTTTATGCAGTTTTAATTAGAAGAAATTCTAAATATATTTGCACATACAAAGAATGTTTCGTTTTGCCATACATCCCTTCTTTTTTCAAAAATACTATGTAATGCCTCCTTTTTCTACATTTTCATTGTATACAGTCCAATAAACAAAGGGTGCATTATAAGATGTTCCAAAATCAATCAAGTGCACACATAAATTACTTGGTTACCAAATAATTGGTTATTTACAAATGAAAATATACTTACGCATTGATAGGATCATATGGCTTGACTCCATACAATCCTGGAGAAGTAGGATACCTCTCAGCCTGAGCAATGATCCTTTGTGTATCATGTAACAGGAAAGCAGAGAAGAGCAGCAATCCACCATACAAACTGATTGAGTACAATCCAGCACCAAGTGCTGTTGTAGGAGGCAGGAACATAGACCCAATGGAAGAGACAAACACTACTCCCAATCCCATAGCCAAGGGGCCACCCATGTAGAGGAACTGCTCACTAGGGGCACACACAGCAATTGTGCTGAGCCCTCCCACCACTCCAGCTGTATACCAGGCAGCCCTAATGAGAAGTGGCCCTCCTAGGAAACACATGGGGGCTAGTATAGCACCCATTGTGCCTGCATGAAGGATCCAAGCAAGTTGCTTAGCACCAAAGCCTTCCTTATACTCCAAGCTTTGGCAAAGGATGCCTGTACCCATTATAGCACCTAAGCTGATCACCATACCCTGCAAATAGAAATATATACTAAATGTAATAAATGCAAACGGCTTATATAAAAAAAACTACTTGAAGTCAAAGGAGCAAGTTGGATCAAGAAAATCCAATGAGACCTAGACTGCCGTCATAGGCCAGAAGATCGTATCGGCTAATTTCACACATTACAGAAGCGATGAGAACGTGTTGTAACCCTTCTAAAAGTGTAACAAAAAGAATGCTTTTAGTTTGAACCCGGTTAAAATTGATAATACCTTCTAAAGTACTCATTCATTTTACTGAGGAGGCCTATCTATAAATAAAAAAGTATATAGTGTTACCTCAGAATTGTGTGACCTGCTATTTTTTTAATTAATAACACAGTATGCTATGTTGTTTATCCTTACAAATCTACTAAATGACCGATGATAAGTAATTAAAAATATAAATTTGGTGTGATTAAGTGTATGTCTTATAGAATCTGCTACTGCAACTGCTTTAGTTATAAATTGAATTACGATATCTGTAAGCAAGAATACAGTAAATACGGGTCAACTACTGTATTAATTTTTTGTTGTGCAGATTCTAATTTATGATGCTAGATACTGCAAAAGGTTTTTCACGACATATTTTGCATTTTATCATCAAAGTATGCTTCTCCCAAGTGTCTTTCATGTCATAATGACAATATCTCGGTTTTATAGCTTTGTGATGCCAATATTTAAAAACCAGAGGACAATGATGAAATATGTAGTTAATTACAGAAGTGTGTGTTAACAGTCAGCCATTCTTAAAATTTTAAACAGCCTCATTTATGATCATATTTATTTTTACAGCAAGGAATTGCTAGTGAACAACATGGTTTCAGTCTCGGTGAATATACTGTGACTAACTTGCTGTTTTTTGAGTGCCTTAGAAAGAGGGCATGAGAATGATTATACACAGACTTTTCCAAGGCATTCGACAGAGTTAACCACAGTATCTTGCTGAAAAAATTGATCCTCTTTGGATTTTCTGACAGTAAGGTGTCGTGTCTTGGTTTACAAGTTTTCTTTCTGATAGATTTTACCAGGTGTGGATAGGCAATGCCAGGTCTCATTATAGCAGTGCTTCCTCTGAGGTGACCTTACTGTTCTTGATTACTCTTTAACATTTTTATAAATGACATTTCAGTTTGTTTGGAAAATTTTTGTTGTCTATGGCTGATTTAAATATCATCAGGTTGGTTCTGAGCAGGATTTTGTTGCAAAATCACTTAAAAAGACAAGTGATTGGTGTTTTTCATTATTTATCCTTAAATATTGGTTAATGTAAATAATTACATTAGTTTTTACAAAATACATAAAAAGGTGTACTCTTCTTACACTATGAAAAATGATAACCTTAAATATAGCAATGTCATAAAATATCTTAATCTTTTTGATGAACAACTAAGTTTCAACACACATATAAACACTATTTTACTTAAGGCTTCTAAAGTCTTCGGTTTTGTGTTACTTAATCATAGGGAGCTATCTATAAAAAATTATATGTTACTTGTGAGGTCTTTATAGGAATATGAATCAATGATCTGGTCCTATAATATGAATGATTATCTAGCCCTCGAAAGAGTGTAGAATATATCTATTAGGTTTTGTCTCTATAAGCTTCATATAAGGATTCCTGATGAATATACATATAATCATGCATTGAATACATATATTGAACATGAAGAGTCCAGGTCAAAAGCATATTCACAATGATTTATTGTTTGTATTTATGCTTTTGAATGGCCAGATGCTGTGTCCTGAGCTCCTTAACGAAATCTCATTCTATGTTCAATCACTTAATTTGAGAGTAAACCAGTTATTTACATCATCACAGCACAAATTATGCTATGCATTCGCTTGTTGAGCGGACACTGAATCTTACAAATTCTAAGGATCTCGAAATATTAGGCTTTTCTTTGTCTTGATTTAGAAGCATTACTAGACAGTAGATTTTTTATTTGTTGTTGACTAAAATTAAATTCAAGTTTGTTATTGGTTAGGTATTATTATATTTGAATTTTATATTTTTGTGTGTGTAATGGGGTTGATCCCACATAAATAAACAAACTATAATACTATAGTTTTATAATTATTTAAAAAATGATAATGGTAGTTAGAAGTTTTAATTAGGAGAAAATATTTACCATGATTCCATTCCTTGTGACTAGACTCATAATTGCAGGTGATCTGATAGCTGCCATAGCACTGGCTGCTGTAATTGCAATTGATCCACCAAAATACAAGTATGTGCTCTTTATACGGTCTTTAACATACTGAGGCCACAAGCTGTAAAAGAAAATTCACAATGATATTTTTGAGACAATTTCAGTGACATTTATAAAATGATGGTGCTATGAATATGTACTTCAAGTTGGAAGGTTCAATACATTTCTTGAACAAAGGCTGTATAACATCATTTTACTGAAAATTATACCACAAACAATATATAAAAAGATAAAAATGCACGTAACAACTACTCAGCTATAAAACGAAAAGTAAACAAATGTGATGTAATGCAATTAACTACTTTATGGACTGTCTAGGATGTCACATGTTAATTAGGGAATCCTTGACTAATACTATGTAACAAATTTAAATATTTGTATATTACATAATAGCAATAGGGGTGCAGAGATGGAAGAACAAAGCAGTTGATAAGGGGAAATGGAAGAATCTCACTTGCCAAGCCATGGGTCTAGTAGGCCTTTAGGGCTTCTACATATTATATATAATTATTAAAGAAATTTAAAATATGTTACGAAAAGATTATACCTATCTTTAGAATAAAAATATGGAATGTCTGACATAACTTTTTCTTATAAAAACAATCTTCCAGAATCCAATGGTTACAATTTAGAATGAAGATACTTACTGTTGTTTTTCAAAAGCGCCCACATCATGTCCTAATCCAAGACCATAGTAACACAATGCTCCTATACCAAGTACAGAGCCACCTGCCAAAGCACCTTTTCCAATGTTAAAAGCTACAAAGAAACCCACAATCAGTGTTTATTTCCACACAGGATCAGCTTAGCTTACCAGTTTCTCCTGCTGGTGCCATGGCTCTTTCTTTGAGGGTAACACGTCGTCTAGCAGCCCTAGCGGCCGCTTCTCTGCCGTCATCGGCTAATGTCCTGACAATGCTCTTACACTGTAAAGGTTTCAACTGCAGAGACTTTTGAAGAGGCACTGCTCTGCTACATAAGCGAGTTGCTAACATCATTGCCATGGTTCGTTACGTTGAGTTATCGTTTCAGCTGCAAAAATTATTATACTATTCACAAAACAGTTTTGTTAGAAAACCCTTATCGAAAAATACGACGAACGAACGTTCCAGAGCGCTATAGTGAGGTTAGATTGCTCAACGTATCTAACCTCTAACCCGTTAAAACGAAATACTAACGATTTACAAAATATAAATCACCTTTCCTAGAAATAAGATAAAAATGGAGAAGTCAATACACTACAACCGCCCGATCGTTATGAAAAACCGTAAGAAACTTACTTTTTTGTTTTATTTGCTTTTTAACTTTTTAATTTTGACTTTTGATCTTTCGCTGTCTGTACCACTTTTTGGTTTATTTGAAATGATGGTGGTTGCCGATTTAAAATAAATATGTGATACAATGTTGCCAAGCCGCAAAAGATTGGTAGATAATGAAGGCCCGCAGGTGAAATTCAGTACATTCAAGGACAAAATCGGTAGGAGATAAAAATCAGGGCCGTCACAAGATCCGTCGTGCTTCAAGCGCCTTTGCGTCACACATCGCCGTTTACGAAAAAAGTACATTTTTATTTTGCCCGCGCATATACAGGCCATCTTCTCCTGAAAAAATATTGACTACTTTATTACAACTTATACAATGAGCTCTTCATACTCCTTTCCAACCATTCTGGAAACTCCTTTCTTCATTATTGTTTATGCGATTTTTGTTTTACCTCTAAAATTGAAGCTTCGTCATCTGGCATTTGTAAGTTAATGTTTAATTATTGCCTGTCCGGTGAAACTTTGATGATGATGGTGATCTACCTCAGTCTGTAAATGTAGTACAGGAAACAAAAAAAGCGGAGTAAGGGATGAGTACATAATTATAGGCAACCCAAATCTATGTTCCTCGCGTGCCCGACTGTTTGAGTGGACACACATGTATGATTGGTATGTGACATAAGACCACGTATAACTCATTTTGATCAGCTTTATTTTTTGTTCCAGCTCTTTTTTGGGAAAATAATCTGGAAATATGTGAGTTATTTTAAAAAATCGTGGAATATGACGTTTTCGGTAATAGTCCCCATTTCGGTAGAAATACTGAAAAATTGGTAATTTCGGCAACACTGATGTGGTATGACCCCCAAACACACAGAATTATTAGAGATGAGCTTAACCAGAGTAAAATCAACCGAATCTATGGTCATACACAGGGTGTTCATTTGCCTAAAGTATCTTTCATGACTATCCATTACGTGAACCGTGACAGCAACTAATAACTGATTATCTAGTAATATTCCAAAATTCCCCACATCGACAAGGGACACGCAATTCTAAAAAACCTGTCTACGCTAAATCTGTAGATTCTCGTATTTTGTTAAAGTCTTTAGTCGACCATGACTGGTAGGAATAAAACAAAAACGGTTTGCCAGCCAAGCCATGTATAAGCAGTTCTGTATATGGTCCTGGTTTTACCCAATTCACACCCGATTCATTACTGCCAACACTACAGTCTTTAATACAAGGATCAGCTGTTTCTTATGTTTACCTCAGTAGACGGCAAAACTGGATACTGCTGAAAAATTCTGTATCGCCATGTTCAGGTTTTCAGTAACGTTGGTCGCCAACTTCTGATGAGAAAATCTACCGTACCGATAATAACCCTAACTTACATCAGAAACGGCTGCTACTTCTGGAAATGTTTGTATGAATAACAAAGCAATTTTCAACATCTCTAAATGATATTCAAAATGAACACTTACGTTCTACAATATATAGTTTTACCCATATTTATATTTTATGTAGGTTTGTTCAAAATTATTCGAGCAAAAAACTTCCAGTGTCCTTAATTTTGATATTGGATTTGAACAACATATGGTTGTATATGGAAGAAAATGCTAGATGTTAGTATCAATTTTTTTATTTAGGTATTTTATGCTTTCAAAAAGTAATTTAACAGTGAACAGTCCACAGTTCTGACTAGTTATATGGAGCAACAAGCATATTCACGGGCTTATAAAAAAATTAGCATTTACAGATTAAGTACATGCAACAGTAATCAAGAACATAAAAATATGGAATATACATTTATTGGTCTCATTACTTATTACTGAATTCTAGTTTAGAACCTTTTTGCCTGAAATCCTGCAATACATTCCATAAGTGTAGGTATGCTAAAAATACATTCTTCAACAAATTATATCTACAAACATGTGCTATTTGCAGTTTAAAAAAAATGACTAGAACATTAAATCACAACGAATTATACAATAGGTTGATCAAAAATCATAAGAAACATAGTAGTGTGAAACATTAACATAACCATATTGGACTAAACAATTTGTTCCTACATAGTGACTAGAATGCTGACTAGTGTGTCAATTATTTAAAATAGAATAAAGCATTTTTTTGTTATAAGTTATATGATAGCTCATGCAAATAAATAAGGTTGCCAAAAACCTTTGAATATAATAAATAACTTACAAGTGATAAAGTTATGGTACAATGTTAGAATGCTCAATACACAGAATTGTTTTTTATTGGTATGTCATTTTGAGAAGATATCACTGTCTGATTTATGTATCAGATATGCAATATATATGAATGATTTGTTTTCATTTTGTTAATATACTAAGATTGCTCCTAATACTTGCATCTTGTGGCAAAGCTAAAATCCATTTTCTTAGACCTGTTAAAAGTACAGAACTCATGACTAGTATGGCTCCCCCCACAGAATATTTATTTGGAATTTCATTGAAAAACAACACTTGCCACATGAAAGCAAAAACAATATCACTACTTCTAGCTATAGCTACTGGACCTGCTTGCTCCATTTGCAAGGCTAAAGTTAATAAAATCTGACCTAAGAAGCTGAAAAATGCTAAAGCTACTATAAGGTACCTATCTAACCCACATGGAGGCAAACACAGTGCTCCAATGATGACTGTGACTAGAAGACATTGACACAGAGCAAATGCTCCAAAATTCACCATAATTACTGAGAAATGGATACCCTTTAGGGCACGTAGAAGCACATAAGCATTAGCACCAAATAAAGTTGCTGAAAAAGCTGCCACTGCACCCCACATCTCTGGTCTTTGACCATTATCTCCCAATGAATTTACCATATTGCCAAATATGATGGTTGGTCGAGTTATGAAAATTACTCCTATAAGGGTAAGTATTACAGAAAATACATTGAACAACCCACAGGGTTCTTTGAGAAACATTCTAGCGAATATTCCAGTGAATACAGGCACAGAAAAAACTATTACAGATGCGTCAGCCAAAGGCATATGCCGAAATGCATAGAAACTCAACATTAGTGAGGCTGTACCAGTAAAAGATCTCAACAACAGCATTATCCTTTTGCCAGATGGAAATACTTTTTCTTGGCGATATATAACGATGGGAATCGCCGGTAGGAGTACCCCAACATACCGATAAGCTGCCAAAGCCATGGGGTCTACATCAGTCATCCATTTCACAATTACAGAGCACAGGGAGAAGAACAGAGAGCTCAAAGTTGCTAAAATTAATCCTAAATACGGGCAGCGGCAGCGCGGATGGTACGTTTGGATTTTGAAGTCGTCCTCATTCTCTTCGTCGACTAGTTGTTGCAGTTCCAGATTTTCGGGCATGGTTCTTAAAATCTAAAAGCAATTTGTGAGTTTCATGAAATTCAGGTTGGATTCCCATACCTTTGGTAAGATATATCAGTCTTGTGGCATTTGGTAATACTGAATTCAAACACTTATCGGTTTAGCTACATTTTCAATAGATATCTTTTCTAATTATTTACTTTCATGGTTTTTAAAGATTTTTGACACACTACGGTTTGACGTTTGCTGACTTTTGACTTAACTTTGACAGGAGTTGGTATAAAGATGAGAAAAAAACGAATCTAATTATCAAAAGAATCATTTGGATTTTTTTTTGACAACAGTGAAGAGGACACGTTTCGTTGTCATTTGTTTGCATTTGCATACCAAACGTTTTTGAATCAGATTTCACAGATAAACATTGCTCAAATTCCCGTCACATTCATCAGTTCTGATCCCCGCAAAACGTTTCGCCGAAAATACGTGTTCACCTGCTCTCAATTTTTGATAAAAATAACATGAATAGATAGATGTATTGCGCATAAAGATGAAAAATGGACGTTTTATTTATTTGTCTGCGAAATCAGCTTCTTCCCATAGCCTCTAGAGCTTTAACGACTCGCAGAAATTACGTCAGGTAAGTTATCGTCAAATTTCATATAAATACAAGTCTGCAAAAGTTAGGTTAACTTGAATAAATTTTATTACAGACTAGCAGAAGTTGGCAAATTAGAACAGCCTAAGCTTTCTGGAAAATATGAAACGGGTCAGTTGATTCTACACAGAGTTTTTGGATATAGAGGTGTTGTATTATTTCCGTGGCTAGCAAGAGTGTATGATAGGGATCTACCCCACCACAGAGATGGGGATGAAGAACCAGGTCCAGGAGTTGGCAAAGAAGTCAGAGGAAGGACACATACATTCTACCAAGTTCTTATTGATCAGAGAGATTGTCCTTACATTGTAAGTTTGCAGTTTAATCTTGTCAGTTTTGAAAATTTTGAGATTTGTTATTGTGATTAAAATCACATTTTTCCAGTTATCATTGATCTGTACATACATAATAAAACCGCCACACAGGCTGAGTACCACCTTATAGCCTGTTGATTGTGGAGGATACTACTTAGAGATGATAGACACCCATAACTAGCTAAAAATTGAGATGTGTGTGTCACTTATGTGCTTATCGTTCACATGGGACTCCACAGGGAAGTGCCAGAGGAAGACACAGCCTTCTATGAGAATACAGTTGCCCTGTAAAATAGCATGTTTACAATAATAAGGATTTTAAAGATTTATCCCCCCTGTGAAAATTTGCTATTCCCTGCTCTTTGAAAATTTGTGGTTGCACTTCTACAATTTACAAGAACATTTTCATCATTGTTTAATCAGTGCTTGCTGGGAATAATTCCTCCAACCAGATTGATGCCTAAGGCTCTTGCCTCCAATCCTTTAGGTGTGTCATAACAGGAAAATTTGTGTTTTGGGACATTATGAGCTTTGCATCCACAAAAGTAGAGGCAGGCTTCTGGTAACTGAACGCTTTACAAGCCCCATTAGGCTTTGGTCTGGAACCTTTCAAAGCAAAGCTCTGGTCTTGTTCTGAACCAATCTCAGTTATAAATGAACAAGTTTAAGATCATCAATTGATGCAGTTTTCAAGATTTTAGTATCATATTCATTGCCTTTGAAATCCCTACTTATAGGCACCATAATATGCATATAAAATTTAACTTTATCAGCTAATCATTTAGTTGGATTATGAATTATTTACAGTTTTATTTTAAAATCTGATCACAGCTAACTGAATTTACAATATAATGTTTAAGTACATTATCTGGGTCAGGTGGCAATGGTTGTCACTTAAACCATTGATTAACACTTTCTACGTGAAGATAGCCAACCTAATGCTATATTTCCACTTCCAAAAAATTATTTAAGATAAAATGAGACACTGTAACATAATCTATTATAAATTCAAGCAAAAAGGACTCTATACTTTATTAATCTCTGGCTTTCAATGGACTTTGCCATCTTCATCAGGAGCTGCAATAATGTTGAGAAGAAATAGCAACTATTGTGCAAAATGATTTTAAATTAACTTACAGTCGTATGTGTTAATAAAATTTAGCAACAATCTCACATACGACTGTAAGATAATTTAAAATCATTTTGAAGTACCGAACAAAGGCGGAAGCTTTACATATATTATATATATATGCATATATAAAGAGAAAATGATCATGCAGAGAAAGATATATTAAAAAAAAAATTGTTAAATAATGGGCAAAATCCGCAAAAAGAAGGAAAGTGGATTCAAGCAGAAAATAGGATAGGTAATCTGAGCTATACGTATTTTTGCTTGTTGGCTTCATCAGGCTCGAAATGAATGCACATATGTAACCACAAAAGTAGATACACATGCACAGAAAAGTATTGCAAAGTCACAAACAAGAGCCAACCTACTCATTGTTGTATAAAATGGCTAGAAAACCTCGAATTTTCAAGGCGACAAGGCAATTTGAGCGTCTATGTATTTTCATAACACATTTAGTTTGTCATACAAAAAAAATGAAATGGTGAATCAATAGCCCCAACTTGAGAATCAAGAAGTGATTTCACCAACCAATCTTGCTCTCATCTGTCACGATTGGAAACACCCTTAATTAATTCACATGATGTGAGATTCTATCATTTCCAACTAAAACAGTGACAGGGGGCAATATTGGGGCTGTAGGATAGGTGACGCAATGATGGACTGCTTTTCAACGCCAAAAACTTTTACATAATGAACGAGGAATATGAGGATTTCAAGCACCATCATTGTTCTCATGTAATAATTTGCAAATGATTTCTTTGTTGTTGTACAGCTCGCAACACCATGTACGAATGTTTAGGCACCACTTACGCACAATCGGTTCTAGCAAATGGTTGAGATTCTGGTCGGGAGGGAAGCTCGATTACGTGTATCGCTAATCAATTTTGGATTAAAACTAAAAGAAAGGTCCTGCACTACCAATGCCATACTAGTTATCACTTTCCATAACTTAATTTCCATGCTGCATACACACTTACAGCTGAATACTTTCTCTGATTAATAATTGTCACAGTATATTGAAATATTTTTTCCAGAGAGCTCAATCAGAAGCTGTAACCTTCCTGGGTAACCAAGAATCCTCCAGAAGCCTTTATGCCATCCCAGGTTTAGATTATGTTGCCCACGAAGACATAATACCATATGTCAGTGCAGAAAAGACACCACTCAATCATGAATTATTTGATAAGTTTTTAATGCCAAATCCTAAAGGAGATCCCCCATTTGTTGCCCAAGAAACTCTGAAAGCCTGGCAAAACAAAAATCATCCTTGGCTGGAGCTATCAGATGTGCATAAAGAAACTACAGAAAATATTCGAGTTACTGTCATTCCATTTTATATGGGATGTAGAGAGTCACATGCTAACTCTGTTTATTGGGTAAGTGTCATAATTTGTAGCCTGTTTTTGGCTTCCCATAAAAGTAGCTATAAGTTTGTTTTATTTTTAATAATAATCTTTATTCCAACAGGGTTGCACCCAATCACAGGAATGTCCAATAATAAACATCAAGCTCTATGCTCTTGTGTATAAAAGTTCATTTTACAAAATGGATTTAAAACATTAATAAAAAACATTATTACAGGAAATAAAAACATGAATATGAATGAAAAAATATTTATCTAAAAATTACGGCTCCATTTGCAGAGATAAACATTGCTGGTTGAGTACTGCATATGTTTGCTTAAAACTGCTGAATCGTATTATTATTGATACCGCATCCTTGACAATAGATGTCAAACACATCACACAACCTTTTAACATTAGATATGTCTGATATATTGGTTACACCACTCTAGCGCTGTAAAACGTAGCATTAGAACGAGTTGATCTCTTTGGCACCACAAAATTGATTTTATATAATAATTCCAAGCAATTAAGTTTATTATTAACGAGACTATGAAGCACTGTAATGTTATTTAATTGACGACAGTAAACGAATGTATCAAAATTCATGACTTGAAGTAGCATATTTTGTGGGAAGCATCTGTCTAGATATATGCCATAAACTTTGAAATGGATGTGATTTCAGGCTCTTATGCTGGAAAGATTCAATATCTGAAATTGCATTTTGATAAATTGGTGACTGTTCCAGTGAAGCATATCTCAGATTAGTCCTAATAAAAGCTGCATATCGTAGTTGTTATGATGAAACCTCCTAAGTAACAATTTTTCCACATCAGAGCTTTTTGTTTATCTGTATAGTCAAATATGAGCTCCGCGATCTGAAGTACGAGTTTCATAATAGGAAACTCTAGTAATTCTGTAGAGGTTTACTAAAAATCGGTGTAAATGGTAGCGAAACTTATTTTTTTATTTAAAAGTTTTTATGTCATTCTGTGAAAACTGCTTGTAGGAGTTTCCGTCAAAATAACGACGATATGGTGTTTTAAGGCTGTTCACATCAGCAAAAACCAACCAGTTTCTGACACAGTATCCTAAAATTTTATTTGTTGAAGGGACCATTGCACTTATGAGAGAACATCAATTTAATGTCAAATAATGGGTGATTTTTTTGCTAGTATCTTTTTGGCAACACTGTTTTTGACAGATGACGCGTGAATCGTGTCTTGTGTCATTGTCAAACTTGTTCAGTGTGGTCTATAATTTAACCATGAATCGACTTACGAACGAACAACGCTTGCAAATTATTGAATTTTACTATCAAAATTCATGCTCGGTTAAGAGAGTGCATCGAGCACTGCTTCCAATTTATGGGCAATTTGGTCGGCCTACTGAGGGAGCTATTCGGAAGCTTGTGACTAAATTTCGAACCCAGTTTACATTATTGGACATTAAACCACCAACACGCAGACGTAGAGTGAGGACTGAAGAAAATATTGCGGCTGTATCCGCCAGTGTTAGTGATGACCGTGAAATGTCGATTCGCCGCCGTTCGCAGCAATTGGGCCTCTGTTACTCCACTAGGTGGAAAATTTTGCGACAGGATTTGGGTGTAAAACCTTATAAGATACAGCTGGTGCAAGTATTGAAGCCACACGACCTCCCACAACGTTTCCAATTTGGTGAAAGGGCGCTGGCAAAGTTGGAGGAAGATCCACATTTTTATCGAAAAATTGTGTTCTGCGACGAAGCTCATTTCTGGTTGAATGGGTACGTTAAGAAGCAAAATTGCCGCATGTGGAGTGAAGACCAGCCAGAAGCATTGCAAGAGCTACCAATGCATCCCGAAAAAATCACTGTTTGGTGTGGATTATGGGCCGGTGGCATCATCGGGCCGTACTTCTTCAAAGACGACAATGGCCGAAACGTAACTGTGAATGGCGAGCGCTACCGTGCGATGATAACAAACTTTTTTTTGCCCAAAATGCAAGAGCTGGACCTGGCTGACAATGTGGTTTCAACAAGACGGTGCCACATGCCACACCGCACACGAAACAATGGCCCTATTGAGAGGCGAGTTCGGTGAACAGTTTATCTCACGTTTGGGGCCGCCTAGATCATGTGATTTAACGCCGTTGGACTATTTCTTGTGGGGCCATGTTAAGGCCAATGTCTACAGGGATAAACCAGCAACGATTGACGCACTGGAAGCCAATATTGAAGCATTTATTCGTGAGATACCGGCCGAAATGTTGGAGAGAGTGTGCCAAAATTGGACCTTGCGCATGGGCCATGTAAAGCGGAGCCGCGGCCAACATTTACATGAAATAATCTTTAAACATTAAATTATATCGACCGTTCTATCGACTCAAATAAAGATTTAATCGTTTTTTCAAATTTTATGTGTTTTTTTTTAAAAATCAAATCCTATACCTCTTAAAAAATCACCCGTTATTACTCCTAGATTTTTGAATCTCTGGCATCTCTTTAGATTGACGTTATCAATGTAATAAGTAAACAGGATAGAATTAAGCTTGCGAGTAAAGCTCAAATTTTCACATTTTTGTTAATTTTTCAATTTCGCTAAGTATCTTCAAATCATCTGCGCAAAATAGCTTCATTCTAGATGCCAGCTCATTAATATATTATGAATAATACAATTGTATTATTCAGACAATATAGCACAACTACCTATCTATAATTCGTAATACGTTTTATCAGTTTCAAGCCAATTCCTCTAGTACTCTTCCTACATTGAAATGTTTATTATTTGTTTTGTACCATCAAGTATATTTCGGTGACATCCCAGAGACATGAAAAATACAAACTGAAGCTTTTCAAACTTTTAAACAATTGAAATTATATTTGGCTGTAATAGAAGTTTTCGAGAAACAATGTTTTCATTTTATATGATTTGAAAATCTAGGTTTTTTACAAAATATGTAAAATATTCAAATACGTTGCCTAAAAAGTAACTTGGCGATTTATTTTTTAGTGGCGTTACTGCATTAGACTTGAAAATCTCGGATCATTAAGTGTACAACTCAGAGAAAGGCATTGGAGAATATTTTCCCTTTCTGGCACCCTGGAAACTGTCAGAGGTAGAGGAGTTGTAGGACAAGAACCCGCTTTAACCAGAACGTTACCAGCTTTTCAATATAGTAGTCATGTCAGCTTACAGGCTCCAAGTGGCCACATGTGGTAAGGCATTAAAAATACGTTTATACGGTACTTCCTCCTCTTTGCTCTCATATTTTTCATCTGTCTCCCAGACTTTGGTATCTCGAAAATCATAAATTTGACTCAGCCGACTCACCTACAAAAAAAGAAAGAGACGTCCTACGGACTGCTGTAACGCACAATGACAGATAGGACGATTCCAAAGTTTATTAGATTCCATATAGCCATGTCAAATTATAAATTATGGATATTTCTGTCTTCAAAACTCCCAGAAATTGCACTATTATTCCATACGTTTTTATCAACTTCTTTTACAGGGGCACCTTTAGAATGGAGCGGGAAGATGGTTACACTTTTGATTGCAGAATCCCTCCATTTTCTCTTGAAAGCAAGCCAGAAGGTGGCCCAGCAACGCCACCAGATACAGTTTAAATATTTCGTATCGACCAGATCCATAAACAAAACAGGATCCAACATTTTATCACTACATGCAGCCTTGAAACTAACTGGTTCAGGGTTCTTAACATAAACCCTGCTTGACTTATGAGTTTTAACCTCTTTTGAGTGATGCTTCAAACATTTTGCTGTTCTGAAAATACGGTTACTTGCTTGGCTGCAGTAAGTAGTATAAAATGATTCGAAATTGTTTCAGTAGAAGTATTTTAAGTAGGTATCTGTACATAAACGAGGAGAGCATGTAAATAAATTAATTTATAATTTTTCCCGAACAAGATTCTTGAATAAAGTTCTAAGTGAAACTCTGGAATTTTTCCTTGACGAGAAAGACATGTACAATGGCTGCTGGAGTTGACTAGTATCGCACCATTCTAAAGGGAAAGATGCAACTGGAAACCTGGCAGGAGGTCATACAAAATGGCAAGTGTCTAATGCAGCTTTTGTTATCGTGTCGAGATGAGGATTCAAGATCGTAAACCCTGTTCAAACTTCATTCTCGCCGCGCCAAAACAAACATACACTCGATCGCCGCGTTTGTTCGCTTGTGGCTACATGCTTGGGTATTTACCGCTCCCTGGCCAATAAGAGCATGGGAGTTTGTCGAGTCTGATGTGCATAAATGAAAATTGAATACCCACGATCAATAGCATAGGGTCAGCGAATTGGAATAGATCAGAATATACAGGGTGACTTCGAAGTTGAATCATTTATTTTAACAGTGAGTAGATCTGATCAAAAGAGATGTTTTTTTCCTTTTAACATTTTTCCGGTAAAATTAAAGTAACAAAGTTATAGCCCTTTAGAAGTTTGAGTACCGCCCTGTCTCAATAATAATATTATGTGCTCGTGTTTGGCAACAACGGATATAATCCGCCTTATCGGTTAATCGCATCGGAAACAAAAAAGCGAAAGAATTTGAAACGTTTATCACGATGTTTTTCGTCAGTCGGTAACGCGTGAGTGAATAGTGGTGTTTGTTGCGTGACTCAAACGAAATGAAAAATGGCACATGTTTACGAAAATGCTGAACTTGTGGACATGATTCTTATTTACGGGGGGGAGTCTTTACAAAATGCAGATTTGTGCGAATCGGTTTCACAGTCGAGTGCAACCAACCCCTCGTGCCTTTGTTAATGTAGGACAAAGGGCTCGTGAATCAGGTAACTTAAGACCTCACAGGCCGGTGCTCCAAGACCGCACGATCAAATACAGGGCCGCACTGAAATACTTGTCGAGAGTATACTTTATAAAACAAGGTAACATTTTTTTTTATTTTTACACACATATTTTGGTTTATCTTCCTTCTACAATCATTATCTGAAAAATAATGACTCAACTTCAAAGTCACCCTGTATATGTTTACATTGCACTGTTTGTCGCCAAAACTGTGGAGAACTAAGACAGTTTGTAAGTACTGAAGTAAATTACTGTTAGTATAATCATATTAGACGAAAATACCCCTGGTTTGCGAAATAATCGTAAATTGCTGCAAGTTGTTCAAGGGGTATTTAAAACATGGACGCATAAAATGGGTACACCAATCTTTGTGAGAAAACTTTTTATTTGACAAAGAATGAGAAAACCCGTTTTTTGGATTCGACCGACAGTGTTGGCAGGGACGAAAAACCTCTTCAAATAAGATTTTTATGTATTTATGAGACAACACGTAAAAATATACCACTAATAGTAAAAAAGTGACCAAACATCGAGGCAAAATGCAGGTTTTGGCACTTGCTAAATCGACGATAATTTCACGCAGCTACTTGAAATTCTTGGAATCCGTAAGCTTCATACATCTAAATAACCACAACAAAATTGGTCGAATAGTTTTTGAGAATTTCTAATTGTTTATCGCAAAACAACTGTCTTCCGGCAATCACTACTAGTTTACTGAACAATATACAGGAATTGTTCAAACGGCATTTTATATACACGAATTTACCTTGTCGACGTGAATCACAAATCATTCCGAAAGATGATTGTTATTTATTTTTTTGCTAAAAACGAAGGGTTGCGCTTTTTTCTTCTAAGCAAACTCAAACATTTCGTGTATTTTTTTTTAACTCCAACTACCACGAAGGCCTAAGGCCTAAGCACCCATTGGGTACCGTGGGGCTATAGGGGGATACATGGAAAAGGGGGGACGCCACACGGACTCTGGCGAGGGAACACGTGTGCATGCAACATGCACACATTCTGGCTCCGCCTACGAGAACCGCCGGGTGGTACCTCCGCGTTCGACAGTCAAAGACCATCTACCACCTACGGACAATCACAACATCCATAGCCAAGAGAAAAATTTCTCCTGGGACGGGACTCGAACCCGCACAGCGCACGGCGACCGATCAGGAGACCGAAGAGTCTACTACTGCGGCCCCCGCTGCTGCCTATGTGAGTAACTGAACAGATTCGCTACGATATTCGTAAAACACTTTATTATACACATTTTAAAGCAAAGCGGATGGGTAATCACCTTTTGTTACAAAGAAAGATTTCTTGTGTGTATACATATTTAGAGCTGAAATTTTGACATGGTCACAGATGAGCCCTAAATTTTATAAAAAAAGATATTCCATACTGAAATGTTTATAAAGTTAGCACGCAAACTGAAGACACAATTATGTTTCAAACTGTCTTAGACTAGTTAGTACGTGGCGTGTGCTAAATGGCTGCATTATTGATGACTGCATGCCTTTGTCAAATAAAAAGGTCACCTAAAACAGCAGAGAAATATCAACCAATTGTAGCGAACTAACAGTCTTGAAAATTAGTCAAAATGCTCGTTATTATTATTCCACAAACATCAAAAACCATTACACAACGATCTCTGTTTTTCTTGGGACCAAAATTCTATAACTTCATACCGGAGTCATTAAAAGTAATTAAATCAAATAAATCATTTAAAAAACAACTAAAAAAATGGATTTTACTACTAACATCCATACTTTTACTTCAGTTCTAATTGTCTGGATATTTTTCCTAACATTACCATAATAATTCACCAAATTATACAGTATTAACGGGTTTTTTCTTTTTTTTTTCATACACTGACTGTACTATTAGTTTTTATTTTGTACAAACCCAAACACAAGTGCAAACATTTTTTGGGTGCTTTATGTTTATTGTGCACAATATTTGATATTTACTTGTATTTTGTGACAATAAACATTATTATTATTAGTCCCTAATGCATTATTTAAAGATTCAGCATTGTTTCTTGTATAGTTATCAAGGGTACTTACTGTAATTGTTTATATCAGATTTGGTATGCCACCAACGTATTATTTTTTTTCCTAATTTTTAGTAATATACGCTTTTTCACATTATGTGTACTTTTGTTGCGATTAAACAGTTTTTCGCACGCCATAGACATAAGCTTGCGAACAGGAAACCAGTGGTAACGTATGATAGTTTATAATTTTTTTTATATATTAAAATTTCAGAAACATGTCGATCGTAGCAGATAATTTTTGAATATAAATATCTTAAAAGTGTAAATTATTCACCAACAATAATGAAAGACATCCGAAATTTTGCTTGTAATCATACGGTCAAGTTTTCAAACGCGGTCAAATTAGGTACCTCTTGGAGCCGCAGAGGACGCTTATAAAATTAACTGAGCTAAAGTGTGACAACTCTTTTTTGCATCTGAAATTTGTATTGTTGTGCATAGAATGAAACTACGAGGCACGTCCAGAAAGTAAGTGTACCTGGTATTCTCACAGCTGTAGAGAATACTTTTTCGACATGTTGGCAACACTGCCGCGTAGCCTGACCCCTCCCCTTCAAAAAGAGACCAATCTGAGGTTAGTGTGTTGAAAACTCTTGACGCAGTAACATCTCTCGCGAAAAATGTCGATCGTATCTCCCGCCAAGTGCGAAATTCGCGCCGTCATTCGCTACCTCGTTGTGAAGGGAAAAGCTCCGGTGAGACGCTAAAAAAAATTGAAAAGGGCGATTCAGAATAAAAGGAG
Organism: Acanthoscelides obtectus; assembly: GCA_963669975.1. NCBI lineage: Eukaryota > Metazoa > Arthropoda > Insecta > Coleoptera > Chrysomelidae > Acanthoscelides > Acanthoscelides obtectus. The sequence continues at coordinate 15,301,903 of CAVLJG010000010.1, forward strand.
GGGCATGCTGACGAAGGGAGTCTGCCTGTTGCACGACAATGCCAGACCCCACACGGCCAACGCCACGAAGCAACTCCTGGACTCTTTTGGATGGGACGTTCTGAATCACCCCCCGTATTCCCCTGACCTGGCTCCTTCAGATTTCCATCTCTTCACTTCCCTAAAGGGGCACATGGGTGGAAACAAGTTTTCAACGGACGAGGAGGTGAAGGGGGAGGTGGAGAAGTGGGCGAAAGAGCTGGCGGGAGACTTCTTCGAGGCCGGCATCAAAAAATTGATCCCGCGGCTCACCACTTGCATCGAGAGGGATGGTGACTATGTCGAAAAATAACTTACATATGTACAAGTGTAACCAAGTATATTATGGTTTTAGTAAATTTTTTTTGAACCCTACATAAATTGAGTACACTTACTTTCTGGACGTGCCTCGTATATGAGATTCATTGTCATTCGGTATGTATTAACCACAGCAACCATAATGCTGCTTATCTTTTTTTCCGTATTTTATGTACATTGTGTTTCACCGCTAACTTGAGTTAATTAACTTGTTATGCATTAAAGAAGCTTTCAAATATGTATAATAAAAGTACACACCATGCGAAAAAGCAATTACTTCCCCAAATTAAAAAAAAAGAGAAAGAGAAAAAAGGAGCTTCGTAGATTCAAATCTCCGTCCTGCGGTTCTGCAATCGTCAATCATTCCCATTACTTAATTAATTAATTTTATGCAAAAAGTCGATGTGCAAGACCCACGCTAGCGTGGCACGCCCCGTGGGAACGAGGCTTAAATATGTCTGCGCCATCAGGATCTCGTGTACTAAAGCTGTAAGATAGCAAAACTGTCAAGTTTATCGTATTGTATGCTGGTGAATGGGTGTTGTACGAACGATTCAAGTTGTAAAGAGTACGAGGACAGAGATTTGAGACTGGCAGCAGCTGTAAGAATCAGCGAAGCTATGGGATTCTCTGGATTTGGACCTAAAGAAGTAATCGCGAAACTCAAGAATTTGAGAAATGTATACTGTCCGGAGTTTGAGAAGATAGCTGAGACTGAAAGGTCAGAAGCTGACATGTTCCAAAAATCATTTGGTTCAATTCCATGAACTCCTTCATTCATCCATTTGCACAGCAACGTACAACAAAATCAAATTTGGTACTTGTTCCTCAGTGCACCACCTGACAAATTGTGGTCCTTTGTTTCTCCTTGAACGTATCCAATTTCTGACCCAATCAAGCTTTTTCTTCCGATTTTTCATCTGTTCATGTTAATTTCTCAACCTTATTGCTAACATCTCACTAAAATCTGAACCCAAAACTCCACAACTTTCAAGCAGTTAACTGAATCGCGAACCATGTGAACAGACCACGATCGCCGCTGGTTTACATCTTCTGAGTACGTAGTTTTTACGAACTGATGACAGCGTAGAATGGGAAGTACAGTCAACTTACTTGATGCCATTTTTTTATATCTATGAATTAATTTAACTCGTATATCTATAGCAAGGATAGCATTTCTTGCAATCACTGTGGTCTGATCAATGATTTAATTTAGATATGCGTTTGACTGCAAACAAAACCCAAAATTTAAACAATAATACTACTTAATGCTTTATTAGCCACCATAGTAAAATTCAACTCGATCACCTATTGCCATTATATACAAGTCAGGTGAAAGATGAAAGAAATATTATTTCAAAGCGACAATACAAAAAGACATTCATAAGTTCATTAATAGTAGGTCTTAAATTATCTCTGGTAACTTCCAAATCCTAAGCCTACGCCCCGCATCGTATGGGTCGCCGTCCTGGCAACTTCATACTGCTGTTCCATAGAACTGAACATTTCTTCTTGCTTCTTCAATACATCAGTGGCGGGCTTACTGCCTTCGCCTACATCCTTCATCCCCATAAGTCGTTTGAATTTGTTTGCGACTTTTCCTGAAATAAAATTTTCTTGAAATAATAGACCAATAATATCTGAAACTAATTCACACGGCAATGTCATATTAACCAATAAATTTGTAACGTTTTTTTTTACTTTAATTCATATGAAAAAAAGGTTAAAGAAGAAAAAACACCCTGAAACAAAAACGCATCGTTAAGCAATGCCTTGACTGACAGAACTCGAACTGTGACCTAACGCGCTACAACTGGGCTCTGAAAAGCCTGTGACGTCACACAGAGTAGGCCTATGCATGTTCTTATGGAGTTTCGCGATGACTGGATGGCAAGAGAACCGCGCTACCTTTTCTCTGGGGTGTTGTCATAGGTTTGATATAGCAGTATCGAAATCCGTACTAATTAGTTGTACCTCTCTGTGGGCGAATTTGCAAGATGTACTCGGGGCCTGCGCAGCTTCAGTGATGATGTGATTATTCTTTCTGATCTGCCTCAGTATGTCAAGAATACATTTTCGATATTACGTTCAATCTGTGAAGTCTGATATTCCATTCAAAATTGGAATATGTGGCAACCTTGCCAACTAACCTCACATTCTGAGCCTCATCTTTCTATGCTATGTAAACTGAACATTATTGATGTTCTAAACTTATATTTGTGTCTCGTGATTGTTTAGCTAAGTTTATAAAATGCCTTACAAGTGCTGCGTTCCTAATTGTGTCGGTAACTACGGGAAGGGTCCGAAGGTACACGTATTTTCGTTTCCATTGAACGAAAACTGTCGTAAAGGATGGCTCAATGCAATCCCTCGTAGTGATTTAGTGGCTACAAAATACACCCGAGTATGTAATTTGCACTTTGCTGAGGACAGCATCATTTGGGAATCCACCTTCCATGACGAAAAGGCAGGTAGGACCATTACTGTACCCCTTAAGTATCCAAAGTTAAGGGCAGATGCAATTCCAAGTATCTTTGCAAATTGTCCAAAATACCTTTCAAAGGACATATCAAGCAGAAGAAGCCGATATGAGAAATTGAGGGACAAGGCACAAGAACAACTACTTAAAGCACTGCAAACTAACATTGATGATTATTTCTCCTATCAAAAATCAACTTGTTTTCAAAATTATTCAGACTTTCTCACAGTTTTCAGTTCATGGCAATGTCCATATGGGTGGCATAAAATTGTTCAGGATAATGTTACTTTGTTTAAGTTAGAATATAAACCAGCACCCATCATAACTCACTCCGTAATAACAATATCAATGTAAAAACGTGTATGTACTCCTAAGAATTGTTACTCAACTCAGGTAATATTAAAACTCCATTTTTATTATCTAATATACACCACTTGGATGATGTTCTGCATGTTCTTTCTGAGAATGCATAGTCAGTTATATGAATCTGAGAAAAAGTTAGGAACTCAAAGCCTAATGTCATTGAAGTCTCGCTATGGTGATATACAAATAGATAAATTCTCGTGGTGACGTCACGCGTCTGTTGTCAGGCCTAACGGCTATCTCAATGTTACAGGACCGTTAAGACTACTGTATTGTGACAAATAGCGCCATCTGTTGGGCGAGTCTCCTACTCGCCAGAGCTTAATTGCCGATCTCTGCTTTTACGCGAACACCGGCGCACAAGCTGCCTGGCGGCGTCTGTGAGGACCGTGGAAGTCAGATACACAAAATAAAGGGTTTGTCCGGAAAGTAATAGGACTCATTTTCTTCCGCCATGACTGTACTTCGGAGCGTGCGCGCATCGACAGGATTCGGTAGAGGGCGTTCCTAGCTAACGAATGAGCGGCTGGTCAGTTGTCTCCGAGCACTTGGAGAGTCAGGACAGGCATTTTCGCGCGACGTGTTGCTGTGAGTGGTGCAAGCCGAAAATGCACAGTTCGTTAGAGCAGAGGTACGCGGTTAAATTCTGTGTGAAACTCGGTAAATCTGCGACAGAGACGTTTGATATGATCAAGCAGGCTTACCCAGGTGTTGCTTTAGCAAGAAGTGCTGTGTTTCGGTGGAACCAGGCCTTTTTGGAGGGACGGGAAGAGGTCACTGATGAAGACCGTGCTGGAAGACCTTCGACTTCGACAAACACCGATAATGTGACTCGTGTGCGCAAAGTTTTAAACTCAGACCGTCGATTAAGTATTCGTTTAATTGCCCAGATGTTAAATTTACCAAAATCTGTGGTTCATGACATTGTGACACAGCATTTGAACATGCGCAAGGTGTGCGCGAAGATGGTCCCAAAAGTGCTCACTGACGACCAGAAATTGCGGCGAGTGGAAGTGTGCCAAGAAAATTTGAACATGTGTGAAAGTGGCCCCCAATTTTTGAATAACGTAATCACAGGTGACGAGTCGTGGATCTTTGAGTATGATCCCGAGACAAAGAGGCAATCTTCCGAGTGGCACACGACGGCGTCTCCTCGCCCAAAAAAAGAAGAATGAGCAAATCCAAAGTGAAAACGATGCTCATTGTCTTTTTTGACATCAAAGGCATCGTCCACCATGAATTTGTTCCTCCCTGACAAACCGTCAACGCCGAGTTTTACGTGGAAGTGCTCAGGAGACTCAAACGAAGGGTCAGTCGGGTCCGACAAGACATCGCAGCCGACTGGAAGTTGCATTTTGAGACGACAGAGGGGATCCAAGCAGCATGCACCGCGGCTCTCAAGGCTATTCCGGAGAATGCCTTCCGTGACGCCTTCAATGCTTGGAAATCGCGCTGGCAGCGCTGCATCTACGCAGAAGGAGCCTATTTTGAAAGTTTTTAAAGAATTGTAACGATTGGCTCAATAAATTTTTTTAAATCGACTCAGTCGTATTACTTTCCGGACAAACCCTGTATAATGCCAGAGTTTCCAATTGTACTTGAAAAATGCCACCATTGTGGCCGAAACGTCGTCATGAGTGAACAGTATTTCAAACATATACATATACAGCGGGACACAAAAGTCCCGAAACGGCTCTGTCTTTTCTCGGTTAAGGTATTTTTGGGAAAGATCACGGTCAGGTCTTCAGTAACTTCCAGCACAGAATTCAACGGTGACCTTGAATTTGAGCTTGACATTCTCAAGGTTAATTTACGGTAAACTTAATTTTTTGAAATAGAAACCCCTATTTTAAAGTCCAAGATCAGGATGACTACTAAAGGACAAATGAAGTTCGAATGTGCGCTGCTAGGAAAACCTCTATAAATCTGACAAGATTAGTGATGAAAATAACTATTAGGGTCAGGTATGTAATAAATGTTGACGAGTGGTCTTGGATTTGACCTTGAACTTCGCCTTCAAGGACATTTTTTTTAAATAGAAACCCGCAGTATTGGTTAAAAATCACTTGTACCGAGCACCGTAGTTCCCTCGCTAAAACTTACCGGAAGATCTGACCTTGCCAGTTATTTTCGTCATTATTCGTGTGAGATTTCCTAACAGCACACATTTGGCCTTTATGTGACCTCTAGTGGTCACAATCACCTTGAATTCTGATACACATTTGAAGATTAAATTTCCGGATCTCTGGATTGTTGGCATCAAGTAGGCGTTTATATTTGGAAAAAGAGTTGATCCTGACATGATCTGAAAGGTGAGGGTCAGGTTCAAATCCAAGATCACCGCTACTTGTGAAAATTTACTAAAGACCTGACCTTACCAGTTGTTTTATGGCGCTCGTTACAAACGATGTTCTGCGGGTATCTATTTGAAAAAATGACCCTAAAATGAGCTTGAAGGTGGCATTCAAGGTCAAATCCAAGATCACTCGTAAAAATTTACTGAAGAACTGACCTTGACATTTATTTTCACCACTAATCCTGTAAGATTCATAGTGATTTTCCTAGCACCACACATTTGACCTTTAGAGGTCACCATGGCCTGGGTTTTCAATTATTTGAACGTAAAATTTGGCGTCTTTCGATTGCCGGCATCAAAAATAGGGATTGTCATAAAAAAGTAAAGTTGTCTTTGAAATAACCTTGAAGGTCAAGGTCAAATGCAGGCCCAGCGTTCAATTCCTCGTTAAAATTTACCGAAGACCTGGTCTTGACAGTTATTTTCATCACTGATCCCGTGAGATTTTCAAAGGTTTTCTTAGCAGCACACATTTCACCTTCATTTGACTTATAGTAGTCATCCTGACTTTGGACGTAACATTTTTTGTACCTTCGATTTCCGGTATCAAAAATAGGGGTTTCTGGGTTTCAAGGCCGCCGTTGAATTCCCTGAAAGTTACTGAGAACTTGACCTGGATCTTATCCAAAAATAATTTACCCAAAAAAATCGGAAATCCGGGACTTTTGTGTTACGCTGTATCGTGTCATTTAGCGGCCAGACTAACATGGAGGATGGATTATCAGCATGAAAACCACAGGATAAGTTTAAGATGTTACATCAATTCCAGGAATTATAAATGCGAATTTGCACACGTGGGCTAAACAAATGACTTACCATCAGTGTCTTGAGCAAAAGTAGTAGCCTCCCATACTTTGGTGGCAACCGGCGCTTTGCTAGGCCCTTGCTTAGGCGTTTCCTCCTCTTTCTTTTGCCACAATAATTTCCTTTTCTCTATCTGTTCTCTAAAGCGTCCCGTAATTCCAGGTACGAAAAATCTGTCTTTCTGTTCATCACCAGACGCCATCGCAGGATAGCTGCTGTCAGTTTTCTTGGGTTCGAATCCCATTCTTTCAAACTTCTCCCTATTCGCACCTCGTTCGAATTTCTTATATGGAAACCGCCTTCTCTCCCTCGAGTTCGAGCGGGATCTGTCCCTCCTTGGTGACCTGCTCCTACTTTTCGGTCTCTCGCCATCGCGAGGTGATTTACTGCGTCTTCTATCCCTGTCTCTCCTATCTCTATCGAACGGTTTGTCTCTGCTGTATTTATCTCTTACACTGTACCTGTGAGTGAGAGGAAACAATAATTGGGAACACCGATTAATAATTTCAACAAAGTACCAATATTTCCCGGACTATAAATCAGGACAAAAACAAATAAAAAAAGGGGCCCTGAACTGTAGCCAGGTAACAGATGGCGGGCATCCGATACGATCGGAAAAACAATTCGAAAGTGGAAAAAATGTCGGCATATTTAGAAGTTCGAGGATCAAAGCTTGAATCGCGAGTGGCCCTTCTACTGGTAACTGTATTATTTGGTTATAAGTGCTACAAACCTTTCCCTCTCTCTCGACCTATCCCTGGACCTGCCTCTTCTCTCGTCCCATCTACCTCTATCTTCATCCCTATGCCTGTCTCTGTCCCTTCCCCTGCTGTCACTCAGTCTATTCCTGCCTCTCTCCCTATCGTCATCCTTGGAACTCCTGCCATTCCTATCTTCATCTTTTTCTTTTCCCATATACCTATCTCGATCTGGTCGATCTTTTCTGCGCTTATCCTCTTTATTTTTCGGACTGTACCTTCCTCTTTGGGCCGGAGAGGATTTCGACTCATCGTTGGAGTCCTGGGGATAAAAGTGTCTCTTACCTATCGCAGCATTTTACCGGTCATCTAATGGAGATAGGATTTTAGAAATTGATTACTATAAATGGAAAACTATGTTGTTTGAATGACTGATTTCGACGATTTCAATAGATATGGCAATCAGGGAATTAGAATTAATTTCTTAGATTCTAGTGAAAATGAGTCATTAGGTTCCACCACCACTGTGTGATTGAAAAATTAGAATTTTTAAAACATGACGTAGTGCTATTTATACAGGGTGTCCAAGATAAACAACCTATGCATGGGAATCTCAATACCTATTGGAGATTCAGCTTGAATTAGGAAAAAGTTGCATCCTTTGGGGCGTATTTACTTGCCGTTGAGAAACTTGTAATCATCACGTAACATTTCTGGTGTAATCATACAGGGTGCGGCAGAGAGGACGGACGTTTTTGGGATGGGTAGTACTCTCCGACCCCGTCTACGAGAGAGGTTGGGAGGGTGCTGTTTGACTCGTGAGATCCTAGCATTATTTTACAAGTTGTTATGGAGCCTCGGACGGTGGAGCACCGCGTTTTCGCCTATGATTGTTTCGTCGCCACTTCAACATTCATCGGAATAGAGCTGTTCCCTCTCGAAACACCATCCTTCGTTGGGTTGAATCACTTCGCAGGCGTAGTGAATTGATCAACAGAAGACCAAGAGGAGCGCCGCGAACAGTTCGAACTCCTGAAAATGTTGAACGCGCTCGACAGGTCTTTCTTCGCAGTCCGACTCGATCTGCCCGGAAACATGCTGCTGCACTTCGCCTTAGTGATCGTTCGGTAAGGCGAATTTTGCATATTGATCTCCGCTTTCACCCCTACAAATTGGCCATTGTGCAACAGTTACAGCCCGGAGATTATGCACAACGAATGAACTTCGCACGTGAGATGAAAGCACTGATCGATCAAAATGAGAACCTCATTTTGTTTATGAGTGACGAAGCCCACTTTCACCTAAACAGCATGGTTAACCAGCAGAATTGTCGTTATTGGGCTAATGAAAATCCGCAACAGTTACACGAAAGACCGCTGCACAGCCCAAAAGTAACGGCTGTATCGCAAACTTGCATCATTGGCCCTTACTTCTTCGAAGCCGGTAATGGTTCGTGATGTTACCGTGAACTCAGAGCGCTACGTCGACATGATCAACAACTTCTTTCTCCCTGAATTACGACGGCGACGTGTTCCAATCCGACGTGTGTGGTTCCAGCAGGATGGGGCGACCGCCCACACAGCCCGAGCATCCATGGACGTTATTCGCCCTCTCTTCCCTGGTCGCCTTATTTCCAGGTTTGGCGATGTTCATTGACCTCCTCGGTCCCCAGATTTATCCATATGCGACACCTCAAGGCTAGAGTATACGCGAAGAAGCCCCGAACTCTGGACGAATTGAAGGGCGAAATTCGCCCAAGTTGAGAGAGCGATGTTGGAGAGAGTCTACGCGAACTTCCAAGAACGCCTCCAGCACTGCATCAACGATTTCGGCCACCACATGCCTGATGTGATTTTCCACACTTGACTGTCTCAAATGCTATTTCCTTGTGAACCTGATTCCATCAATAAATTTGTTTTCGAGTAAAAATTAACTATTTTATGATTTTTTTAAAAACGTCCATCCTCTCTGCCGCACCCTGTACTAAATGCTTCCATTACTGCTCAGTTTCAAAAGTAAGCTGATAAACTCGGTTTTTAATAAAACCCAAAAGTCCAGAGGAGGTAAATCCGGAGAACGCGCTGGCCAGGACACTTCACTGGAGGTTCCAATCCACCTTCCGGGTAATCGCTGAGAAAAATACTCTCGAACTTGCCTAGAGATATGTGCAGGAGCACCGTTAGGTAAAACCAACAGACTTCTAGATCATGTTGCAACAATTGTAGGTACCATTCTGCAGATAATGAGTTATGGTAAATAAATGAGCCTAATATTTTGATCCCTAGAATTCAACACCACATATTAAACCCTAAACGTTCTTGATGTCTCGACACTTTTTAGCCCGAAGATTTTCTTGAGCGCAGTAATGAGTGTTGCAGCAATTAAAGATATCATTATTAGAGACCATACTCTCGGCGGACCAGATTATAATATTCGTCACACGTTCGTGAGTACCACTAACAAAGTGCTGGCGCCGTTGGCTGTACTCTGGTCAAAGTCCTTGGCAAATCCTGAATTTATAGGGGTGATATCTATTTTTACGCAAAATAAATTGGGCTGTGGATTTGGCTACTTGTATATTTTTCTCATTTTGACTTGTTGATATCTCAGCAACTGTTTGTAAAACACTATTTTGAGTTTCCTCTAAAGATTTATTTTTTCGAGACGTAACAGGCTTTTTGAGTGAAATCATATTCATTTACAAAATGTAGCATTTCTAATAATTCTTCATTGCTAAAATGACCGCATGGCATCTTTAACGATACCACAGTAATATTAACAACACACAATAATAACAATACTCAGTGACAGGTATTTACGTCAAGTCAAACATGTTTCCTTATAACCATGATAATAAATGTAACATGTGATACATCGTTGAATTCGTATAAAAAACTATCAGATATAATATGATGTACTTTTTCGGACCATATAAAAAAATACTGTTGATGATTTCTCAAAAACGAAACAACGGGGCACATAATTTAAAAACACCATCTAGTAGTGCCTAAAAAGCGTCAATGAAAAAGTTCCACTAGTTTTTTTGATATTTCTTAAAATAAAATCAGATTTGGCAAAATATTAGTTTTTCCCAAATACCTCCGTAACGCCATTAAATTTTTACAAGTTTCTCAATAGTATGTAAATACGCCCCAAAAAACGCAACGTATATGCAAAAACTGAACAATGTGCTATAGCTTTTAAATGGCTGGAGGATGATATTATTTTTCATGGTACTTTTCGAGTTAAACAAGAGTGAAGCAACTGTGCTCACATTTATTTCGATATCTCCAACATTCTGTCAAGAGCACATATGACAGAAATGGAAAAAGTCTGCAGCATGTTTAGTGCTTGCAGCATAACATTTGCAGGCCGTTTCCATTTCTAGCGAATGTGCCTCAAACAAGCTGATTCAGTAAAGCCACATCTTTATCTCATATGTATGTTGTTGGTACAAAAAATTCTAACACAAATTGACACTTCTCCTAACTACCACATCTCATATAATGTATGGATAATTAAATAAGACGCGTAAAATGGACCACAGCATTCAAAGACATATTCATGGTACAACATAGTACATTTAGACTGGGTGATTCCACCGTTGTATATAATAGCTAAAATTAAAGTGGACCTCTAGTGCCCTATCCAAACATTCAGAATAAATTTGGTTTCAACTAACTAAGATTTAAGCAGGAACTAATCATTTATGACGCAAAAATGTAATCATTTCATCTCTCAGCGCTAATCATGTAGTGTTTCAAAAAGTATTTAGGCAGAACAAAAAATGGAGGCCATGATCGGAGACATAATATAGAAAAATCTGTCACAGCCACTGTGAAAGGACTATTATAAAGCAATAAGAGAGTCAACGCATACGCCCTCTTGATGATTTGCATAGTTTTAAATTTGAATTTGAGTATTTCACAGTGACGGTAACAGATTTTCGGTGTGAGTGCGATATTACTATTGTCGCGACTCGGTCCGTCATGTTCACCGCACGGAATGATACCTTAATATGATTCTAAAGTTATATTCTGTTGCTTTAAACTATTAAGGAAGAACATTATGTGGCGAATGTTTTAGCTCATCAGTTGGATGTATTCTAAAAAGACTAATAACAAACTCAAGATATTTGAGTCCACACAAGAGCTGAGCTAAAACACACTCAATACAGTGCCTTCTTTCGATCAATGTTGCAAACTGAAGTTATAAAAAATTATTTAAAACCCGAATTTGGAAAGTACCAACAAAGAAACTCAATCATCTGGATATTTAAGGTAGTAACACTAGTACCTGCCTAATTATCGTTTACCTGTTTAAAATCTAATAACTGTCACCTTCTCTGTTCTGATACTCACCAAAGAATCGATGCTAATGGATGTTCACTATTGGCATTTTCGTGATCTGGTCTCTCGGTTACTAGGTCTTTATAATATATTAACAGAGTGAGTTAATATCAAACGTTTTGAAATGGTATTTTGATGTATAGTTCTTAGGTGGAATGACCACGTGTATGTTTTGAGCATTTTAAAAATAATTCATCTGGGCTTGGCTTTTGAATTTCATTTTTGAATCAACTATATATAAAAATTAAATATAATTACATACTAAGATGCTTTTATAATGAGTTTTACAACAATACAAAAGCTAAACCCAGACATTACTAATATCTTTCAAATTATATAGGAGTACAGAGAAGTTTGCCTATCAGTTGCAGATGATAAGTAGATCTACAAGACATACACATATTAAAAAAAATATGTTTGAAACAACCAAAACTTGTGGAAATATATGCCTATGAGTTATTGAACTTTATTAGCTTAGCTATACATGATGTTTCATAATTGAATGTCAATATTTAAGGGGATTTTTTGGTTCATTTTAAAAAGAAAACTACATTTAAATATTATTTTTTTTTTCATTTCAAGAAAGGTCAGTGGCATGTTACTGCAACATCAATGTAACAAGTATATTAGAAAGAATGCACCACATCAAAAGCCAAGACCAAAAAAGTAAATGAATTTTACTGTGTTTTGAAAACTTTACTACCCTGAACCTCAAAAGTTGAGATGTTTAGGATATAAATTCATATGAAGTTTTCTTCCTAAAATGGGCCTAAAAATTGCACCTTTAAAATAACATTCAATTAGGAAACACTCTGTAAGTTATAGAAGATTAGGCATTTAAACATGTTTGAAATACTCCTATCATATTGTGAAAGACATCATACTTATTAAAAAAAAAACATTGTAAAGTTGTGGGAGGTGTAGCGACCTAACTGATATATTAAGTCTGCAAACCTAATGAAAGAGATTATGACGATTTTGATTTTAAAATAACTTACAGAAAATATGTCTTTCATATAGACCTTAACCACAAGAATGAATCAATGAATAATAAACACTACAATAACAAATCAGCTCTATCATTACCTCACTAAGGCTCATTTGCACCTCATCATAGTTTGTATCATCCTGCTTGCGAATGTTCCTTGATGATTCAACCTTAAAAAATATTCATAAAGACTATCATTATAATAAATATGTACCATAATTATTTTTCTACATGCAAACAGAAAAATATGTGTTATTGATTACAGTCTTACACACAGAGTTAACATTTTCCAAGGACTGATTGACCAGTACTGACAATGGAACACTTTGGTATTGCCAAATCGCATCATCCTTATCAATTTAGTTATGATATAGGAAAATATGAATTTCTGCAGATCAACAGCAAAAAAAATATATCTGCTATTTGGGCTCAAAGTCACTGCTTTCAAAATTGCTGTAATTTTTTGAACTGATTAATGTGATGGAGGGCATACTGATCTACAATATCATTTATATTCTTTCTGAAATAGACATGAAAGAACAGATATTTAATTCAATAAATTTGGTGTATATTCTGCAATCAGTGCTATGAACATGAGTTTGTTGTGGATATGTATGTTTCAACCAAAGCTTACAACAGTATCTAGAGCTAGAAAGGCATTTTTAAAATCTCAGCCTTGGCATCAAGTGCCAAGCCCAAGGATGAAATGTTTGACTCATGTTTGACTTGAGTTTCACACTCTGGAGGTCACAAGAATACACTCAGGTGGTCACAACTGCTGAGTTTCACTACTCAATGTGTTGATGCCACTTTTAGTTTTTATTTAGTTAAGATTTTCGTTAACACAGCTCAACCCAAAACGACAACCTAGCAAAATGAAAAAAAGGACCATAATTTGCTGCTACAAAGTATTTTTATATATTTTTTATTCCATCAATAGCACTGGAAAGCACTTTATTTTTGCTTGAGACAGTACTTAATGATCCTTCATTTTCATGAATATACACTACATACAGCATTATTTCCAGTTATGCATGTAGTTACTTTCGGTTAGACTAGTGAGATCAATCTTGATTGGATTTTAATCTGAACCGCAGAATAATTATTGACAATAGCACAACATAAAATCTAAAATGGAATACTGCTGTTTGAAGAGCTGTCATTTACTCTAAGCAAAACCTAGCCACTATAAAAAGGCAGAACTGCATATTAAGCAGTTTGAGCAGCTGGGTCTGGTATCTACAATAAATTGCCTACAGTATAACATCAGGGCCCAAGAAAGACACAATGTTTATTTGCATTTGACAGACAAAATAATAAAAATATTGTACAAAAAAGAAATATTTGCAGAAAAACCTGGCCAAGTCATGGGCATGTTACTTTGACAGATTTTAAAAAAATAATTTTGGTCTGATCCTGTGACCAAGGATGTTATATCACATCCCCTAGAGATTCTATATTAGTGGTTCAATCATGATCATCATCAAAGATGAAACAATATAGCTATATTGTCATTTCTGTTTAATCATTATGACACCTAGCATTCTAACTAAATTGTGAGTCTGATTCCATTAACTAGCTATTTTGTCCATCTAGAGCAGGATACATGCTTGGTTCTTGGAAAAAGCTAGCTTTGCATACCCAGGTAAGAGCAATGACACATACTTTCTTCCATTGATTGTAAAAAACAATTTGTTGTGTATATATTTTGTGAATGCTGATTTTGCAGTAATTTTTATTATGGCATAATATCTTACTAAATAAGTTTTGACATCTTTTTACACTAGGGTTGTTACTGAACATGGGTACTAGTTTATTTTACAGATATAACCCAGGTTATTAACTTAAGCATGTAGGATGGTAAGTGGTATGGACGGTTCTCCGATAAGGAACAATTTAATAATGCATATAATGTATGGTATTGAAGTAGTCGTCAATTCGCTGCAGATATAGATTATCAAGGTAGCCCTTGCAACAACAGACCTAATAGCTCCTTTCGGAGATTATCACTCATCAATAATTTTTGTGAATAGGAAGCAGTAGGTACTTACAGGCACGCTCCTTTCATCTGGTGAATCGTCGAAGTCATCGTCACTTCCGTAGCTCAATAAGGAATTCATGTTTCCTTTATTTCGGCAAAAGGTAAACAATTTTTGGAAAATTATTGGAAAAACCAATTACTAAAATCCACCATGAACGCCATGAACCATTACACAAAACAAAAACTTGTCAAAAGGCAAAACTGTCAAAATAATCCTATGACTGTCAACCATACATTTTGGTTTTGTAAAGTGACAGTCATGTCACAATACGCCGTTTTACCTCCTACACCTGCCGCCGAAGTCCTACTGTCTCGTCTCATTCGCAGGAGGGGGCTGCACGCGCTAACGTGATTTTTTGCCAAACGTGTGTCCCCCTCAAAAAAAAATGAACTGCCAGTAAATGCGTCTGTTTCGTTTTCGATGCGCCACCCTGTATAATATTGGTTGATGCGACGATATCTTCTGATCTCTCCTGCACAAATGATCTGTTTCAGATCAGATTTATTTTCCAGAAGATAGAAAAACATGGCGGCAAGCGATACGTACACGAATTACGTCTTATGGTTATGCAGCACTAAATCTGTCAATCCACTTTGATTGACGGTAAAACCACTTGACAGGATTTTAATTTTGACGTTCAAAATTTGTAATCATTTGTGTTTGTGATTGTTTGATTTTTTAATCACATATCCACATCACACAGTCTTCATATTCCAGAATGCGAAACAGCGACGAATTATCCTACAACTAAGATTCATTTAAATCCTCCATAATATACGAACAGTGAAAAAAATGTTATTGCCAAATTGAATCTATTGAGCTGGCTAGCTACTTAAATAAAATGCCTCGAATAAGGTTTACACGAACATCGAGGATTATAGCACTATGCAGTTTCGCAAATTTCATAAACAGTGCAGATAGGGTAATTATGCCCATAGCTATAGTTCCTATGACAGATATATTCAACTGGTCACTGCATTCTCAAGGATGGATTTTATCAGCTTTTGCATTTGGGTACTTGACAAGTCAGCTACTAGGTAGTTTTTGGGCAACAAAACTAGGAGCAAAAAACGTATTGATAAGCAGTGTACTCTTGTGGAGTATTGCCACATTTGTTACACCTCTTTTAGCAGGTAGCATAACTGCCCTTGTGATATGCAGGATAGTATTAGGATTTGCTGAAGGATTAGGTAAGAAAATTAATGATTACTTTGATACATCAACATGTTCTATCTTTGTTTGCAAACATTTTTGTTTTATAAACATGATCAAAATAAACTAATTTTCCATGCAAGCATGTTGTCAGTAAAAAAACGCATTTGGTTATTTTCAGATTATGTGAAAAGAGCCCTCCTCTTTGGGAGTCAGGCTCTTTCGCGAAAAATTTGAAAATAAACTCGTGTAGTTTATAACAACATGCTTTCATTAAAAATTATTGCTAATTTTGATGCACTTGTGTAATTACTTCCAAATATATGTATAAAAAATGGCATAAGAGATGTAGAATTATCATAAAATTTCATGTTACCTAGACAACAGGAACTTTTCTGTGAAAATTGCCCAGTAGGTAACAAAAATTTCTCTATACATCAGACCGACTCTGAAGGACTTTTTTAACCTATAACATTCCAGAACAATTATTACTTTTGCTGATGACACCATTATTTTACTTCCTATGCCACTGTATGTGTTTTTAAAAATCTTTAATGTATCCGTTTCAGTCACAACAGTGACCTTGTTCAGTACATGATACTTTTTTCACAATATTTTATTGTTGGTGATTGATATTAAGATGAATTATTGGTATCAAAAGGTCTTGATGGCTTTTAGATCTCATGTTGTGTTGAGGTTTAAATATAAACTTTCATTTGTTACTTCATGAATATATATACAAGCATAAGCATCCAACATTGAATACTTTTTTCATTGAGTAATTAATATATGAACAATATCTTTTTTCCCATTTATAAATTATTTTCAAAATATTTGAATAACATTCGATTGTTTTAATTGCTGTACATACCATCCCATACTAGAATTTTGTATCGAATTAGCAATTCTGTTAGAGATTTATTATTATATCATTATACTTGAGTTATTTAATTAATAAGCACATAACATGTCAAAGTGTTTGTTTGTTTAAGATTTATTTAGCATGATTGCTGCAATTACATTCTTTTAACAGCGATTACATAACATACAGATATTTAGAAAAACAAAATTTGAATCTCTAAGAATTTTCATTGTCCATGAAATATTCCTTTAATTTACTTTTAAACATTTTTAAATTACAAGTAGAGTTTATATAATTATTTAGTTTATTAAATTCAAGTAATCCTTTCTGAAATATTGATTTGCTAGTTATATTTTTATTGCAATTTTGTAAATGAAAATCTATATTTCCTCTTGTATAATAATTGAGGTAATGACTTTCCAATTATATGTAGGGTTCTAAATGTTGTGGCAATAGATGAATTTTTAGATTAGATTGTATTTTGGTACTTATTTTTATTCAATATTATTCTCATAGCTTTATCTTTCAGGACTTGTAATTTTGAGAATACAGCTTCATTGGCAGTGAAATTATTTTTTCTTACAGGCTTACCCACAATATTCCACCTATTTGCTCATAGCATACCAGTAGAAGAGAGATCCAGGGCGTTTTCTTACTTATTAGCCTCAGGTTCAGTGGGTCAGACTGTAGCTTCAGTGGTTTGCCCACATCTCAACTGGGAAGCATGCTTTTACTGGTTTGGTTCTATAGGATTCATGTGGGTGATACTATGGTACTGTTTCTATCCTGGTGACACCTTTCCTGGTGAGGAAACTCTTCCTTTGCATATGCCAAAGGTCATCAGCCACAATATCAGATGGGCAGACTTCATCTTTAGTAAACCTTTATGGGCAATCTATACTGCGCACTTTGCTATGAATTGGAGTTCATACATTATCATGCAGTGGTTGCCAACCTACTTATCAAGGTATTTGGGTAAGTATTATTTGGATCATATATTTTAACATCAAAGAGTCTAGCATCATAGTACAGTGTCTGTTTATTTGCAAGAGCATCTAGCGATGTGCTTTAACTGTTTGGTGTTTGGCCTTGTTGTTAAATATTGTAGCCAAAAAACGCTGTCACAAATGCGAAGAGCATGCACCTGCAGAATGCAAAATACTACCTCTAAAGTGCCCAAATTGTCAGAAAATGAAGAAGCTGAATTAAAACCACTTAGCAAGACATAAACTGCGCTGTATATGATTGACAAATAATGAGACACAGAAGTAACATCTGCTTTCAAGAGGATGTTTAATAAATCACAAACAGTAGGGACCAAAAGTATCTACATCACAGCAACCATGGAGCAGTTAAAACCCCAGAATTTACTTCAAAATTTACATAGAGGAAGTTCACTGTGTGTTCATAAAATTGCAGTATTTAGTCCAAGAGTGTGTACGAATGTAACTTCGAAGATAAATCTGTGGTTGTCAGTGGACAGACCGCCAACAGGTGTAATGTAGACATATTTTCAAATATGATTGAAGTAGTATTAACCTGAGGCACAGATGAAAATAGAGACATCGTTATTGCACAGGACTTTAGTTTTGATGTTCTAAAGGATAATAAAAAATAAGAATCTTTGTCTGATGGAATCATTTATATGAAAATTCAAGGATTACGCTAACGTCAGGATCATGCGTAGACACTATTTTTGTAAATGTTAGTTATGCCTTTATTTTGATCACACTCAAAAAGTAACTTTGCAATATAAAACAGCAACAAAAATGATTTTTGTAAACTTTTAAAGGAAGAATACTGGGCTCAGGATATTAAAATAAAACCGGATGATGTCAACAGATAATGGAATACATTTATGCTTAGTTTTAAAATTGCTCGCAAGCCTAAAACGGTATATAGTGATTCCAGGGTAAAGGAGTGTAAAAATAGATTAGACATAATTTTGGCATTAAGTAGGGTTGACGTTAATTATAAAGGAACTTATAAAACCGTGAAACGTGAATATGATATTCTGTTGAAGAAAATGCGGACAGAAGGCTATGAAAATAAAATCATACAGTCAGAAAATAAGTGCATGTAGCAAAGGATAGGGCACATTCCTTATGGCAAATGGCTCTCGGTCAAATTGGCTGAAATTTTCGCCAAAAATCTCTATTGCACTATGATCCTAATATCAACGGTTTTTTAGTTTTTGGTGGTGTTCAAACATAATAAACCGAATGTGGCATTGTTGATATTTTTACGGAAAATCATTTATTTAAATGTTTTATATAAACTCCCTTTGGAATCACCCAAAGAACCAGTCCTTGAAGTTCAGCCAGATACTTCAAACATTTAACATTGAAAACTGAACACGGCATTTTGTTTTAGGCGCAAATGCTCATAGCCTTAGTCTGACTGCTGTACCTTACATAGTCAACTCAATATTCGGCGTAATAAGCGGCCATGCAGCAGACGGATTGCTGGGGAAGAAGAACTGGTCGGTGCTTAACGTCAGACGCTTGATGACTAGCATTGGTTTGGTCGGACCGGCATTGTTCCTTGCTATCTTCTGTGTCGTCGACAACTTGGCTTTAGGTTTGTATTGCGCGTTTACATATATATACGATTCATAGTTATTGTCGAAAATAACCAGCTAAGTGGAAGACTTGTCTGTGGGATATCGATAAATTATGCTAAGTGTACACTTTTGACGTATGATACTCAAGCTTTCGACAGACTATGCTGTCATCATCAGGAGCTAAAAAGGCAAACCATGCTCAGTTGATTAGAAATCTTTTCACTTACTCCGTCAGTGAGAATGATGGTAGTATTTATATATATATATATATATATATATATATATATATATATATATATCCATAACAGTAATTTGACATACCCGACTGTCAAGCTGTCAAAAGATAATTTTAGATTAGAAAATCCACCTTAGGCAGAGAAATTCTTCGACTTATCCCATCCGTCTATTGAAGTTCTACTCAAGTGTTAGTGGATCAGGTGTAAAAATATGGAAAATAAGGATTAGCTTTGCTTAAAGTCGACCATAGCAAGGCGGTGGAATTGGGCATAAGAATGCAATTTCACTATTGTGACTGTCATTTTTTCTTTCCAGCGCTGATATTAGTGAGCATTTCCATGGGTTTATCAGCGAGCAACTCTGCAGGTCATCTGAGCAATCATGTAGATGTAGCACCAAATTATGCGGGAACGACGTTTGCGATCAGCAATACAATCGCGACGATACCAGGCATTCTGTGCGGACCTGTTACCGCCAGCCTGGTGACAGCTTCAGATGGAAAATGGATCAAAGTGTTTTTGACTGCGACGTTTATCAATCTTACTGGTGCTTTTGTTTATTTTACCAACAGTGTGGCCACTCAGTTGCTCTGAGTTATTCGAGATTTTATAGATTATATTATCATGTTAAGTTGAAAAATAAATATATTATTTATAACTTAGCTTTGCATATCAGTTCGTAGATCATTGGTACAAATATGACAGCAACGGTCACAATAAATAAATTACAGCCACATTAATTATAAGTGGAAAGGTGGTTTCATTATTTTAATGCTAGTCAGTAAAAAACTATATGAGAAAAAAATAGTCCTTTATAATAAAGAAAAAATAAGCGCAGTTTAGAAATTACCAAGAATGCTTACAAACTTTTGTCCGCTACTGTCTATGGAACAAAAAATAATTGTTTTGAGGAAACTGGTTCAGCTCGTCCAGCTCGTACTCGTGAAAACGTGGCCGCAATGAGTGAAAGTGTGCGAGAAGATCCAACCACCTCGACCAGGCACCGTTGGCAACATTTGGGAATTAGTGAGACCACTTTACGCCGGATTTATACATTGATTTACACCTCTATCCATAAAAAATCCAGCTAACGCAAGAATTGAAGCCGGCAGACCATCAACAGCGGCGTGTTTTTGTTAATTGGATGCTGGAAAGAGAAGACGGATTTTCGGCCAAAGTGCTCATTTCTGATGAGGCTCATTCTCACCTCAATGGGTACGTAAATAAGCAAAAATGCAGATTCTGGAGGGCTGAAAATCCACACCAATATCATGAACAACCTCTCGATCCAGAAAAAGTGACTGTTTGGTGCGGATAATGGGCTGGTGGCATCGTTGGACCATTCTTCTTTGAAGATGCCGAAGAAAAGGCCATTACCGTCAACGGGGAACGTTATCACGGCATGTTAACATTTGTGGCCACAATTGGATCGTATTGGTGCCGACGATCTTTGGTTTCATCAAGACGGAGCAACGGCTCACACATCTCGCCAAACAATCGCTTTATTGCACACGAAATTTCAAGAACGCATAATTTCACGAAATTCAGATGTCAGTTGGACAACGAGATCGTGCGATTTAACACCTCTTGACTATTTCCTTTGGGGATTTTTGAAAGGAAAAGTGTATGCGAATGGTCCCCGGACAATTCAAGACCTAAAGCGCAATATTTGAACTGAAATTGCGGCCATAGACCCGATTATTCTGGGAAAAGTCATTGAAAATTTTGATGTTTGGATGTTGGCCTGCAAACGAAGCCGCGGTGGTCACATGACTGATGTTATTTTTCATACATAAATGGCATAAACCAACCTTCATTTATCAATAAAAAAAATTCGATTTCACCTCGTAAAAAGCGTGTTGATTTTTCAAATAGAAAAAAGTAATAGATGACGCACCTTGTACTTTCTATCCTAGAAATATTGGCACGTCTTTCCTTTTCATCGTTTTACCTAATTATCTCAACGGAAACGGAACGTGTATGTATAATGTAATGCTTAAATTGATCATGCACTAGCACATCAGTACAAATCTTTATTAGAACATCTGACAGTAACGACTGGGAAGTTGGATGCATAACATAAAATACGAGAACTTTAAAAATGTAATTAATACCACTTAACTAAATTGGCACAAGATGCAGAATATACATTTTAAAACCATACACTTACACAATATAATCACACAAGGACAGCTTAAAATAATCGGATGACCGTCAAAAATATCACATTGTTTCAAAATAAAGAATATGAAGCATAAAAATAAAAATACAGTTGATAAGGTACAGGAAAAATACTGTTTTATTAAAATTTTGTATACAACTGTCGTAAACAACCTACTTTAGATTAAGTATACAAGGTGTGTCACAACTAGCAATGAAATCAACAAAGTTTTTCTGACAAGCAGCAGAACATTGAAAACTGTTAGGAGAATGTCACACAATCAGTATTTACTATGATATCAGTATTTACTGATCATTCCATCAGTAAATGAATGATAATTTATTCACATTAATATACACCATGCTGGATAAATTTCAATCCACAAAAGCAACCCCTTGTGTATAGAAAAACTATAAATACATAATTACACTAAGAATAAATGTTACCAATACAAATAACCATGATATGTTATACAGCATTTGCAGCGCTGTGTATAATGAATTTTAATTTTATTATTAGTATACCAGCTTTTTTCTACTCAAAACGGGTGTATATATATATATATGTTGTAATTTGGAATTTTCTTTAACCAACGTAGCCCTACACATTAATAATTAATTACGGACGTCCTGGCTACATAAATATCACATTCCATAATAAAAACTGCCGGATCACAGGAAATATTCATCGTGTGACATACGTCTAACATGCATAAAGTATTAGATAGATAACATTTTCGACAATACATTAAAAAGTCGATAATGATCGTATTTTTTTCTCCATGTACTTTGTTTGCTGGATATTAATTCATCAGTATTCGACAAATTTTGTTTAAAATTGGAATCCAAATGTCAACAGATTTAATAATGAGCTAGCCACTTAAAAAATATATAATCACAGTTTAAAACAACGCAGGGTAGGTGAGCACATACGTGATAAATGTTGTGAACTAAATGATCTTAGTAATATTTCAACAATTGCAATATATACCATGCTAAAATTATTAAAAGTGTTCTGTCAACGTTAAATAAAGTTTTATTTTGTTCTATAACATAATAACAGACACTTGAGAGATCAGCACCATTTACAAACCTATAACATTTCTACTTCGTATGCAAAACGACAAACAACACAATTATGATACACCCTGTATACAGTAAATATTTGTTCGAACACTCATCATTTTTTATGCTCCACATTCAGTTTAGCAGCGAATACTTCATCGTGGCTCCAAGTAGCGCTCACGCTCATCCATTTCGAGTGTACCTTGAAATTTATTTTATTTTCACCAGATCTCATCAGTCTGGCATTTCGATTGAAACGATTGGCTGGACGGGCTTTAATAGATCTGCTCGTTTAAATATCTTTTCGTTCTTTTGCACTTGTTCCATTTCCACTCTGTTCGTACGCCTTTCGCTGTGGTACCCTATGTTGGCGTACTCTTGGAGGATCGGACATGCGCCTAGCACAAAGCTACAGAAGTCTTTTCTCATCGCGAACCACCCTGTAAGAAAAAAGTGGCGTCAAGGAGGTTGACGCTGCACTTCTCACGCAGCGTTGTCAACAGTTCAAAAATGAGAGTAGTTGATGGTAAATTTTGCCAAAAACTTTAGAAAAATCAGTATACAGGGTGTAAACGTTATGGTAGTCAGTATTGAAATGGGTAATAGGGGAGGTCAAAACAAGTCAAAAAGTTCATATGACCCATGGTCCAAAAGTCAATAGATTTTTGTCTAAATGGCTTTATAGTTTACAACTTTAATTGCTTTATATCGACCACAATCACCGCAATCTTACTAATTTTTATAATCTAATCTAAAACGTTTTTAAATCGGATAATTAAAAAATAAATGGCATTGAGTTTTTCTAAGTTAAGCCAAAATTTGTAGTCAGTAAGTTTCATTAAATTAAATATTTAAAACACACATGACAACAGCGCGTCGGTCTTTTATCACTCTTATCGAACCGGCAATCGATCGCAAACGGTATCAGTTGTTAGTTATCGTTTTGCATAGATAAATTACTTATCGTTTCGTCGAGCAGACCATCGGGCGTGTTGTTTTGTTTTTGTTCGCGTACGTCGTCGTGTTTATTTACAATGTTCTCGAATCAAGAGTTCGCCGACATGTTGTTAGTTTACGGTGAAGCTCATCAGAATTCAAATCTTACAGCTCAAATTCATCGCGACAGATTTCGCCAACGGGTACACCCAGACAGAAGGGCATTTGTGAAACTGTACCAAAGACTTCGAGATACAGGAAGTGTTCAGCCCAATAATATTCGCACTCGTGAAAGACATGTTACTGTAGAGCAGGAGGGACAAATTTTAAATATCGTGGAAATTAATGCAGATATCAGCACTCTGGAATTAGGCCGCCGCATAGGACTATCGCGTACCATAGTCCATAGAATCCTACGGGAAAATTTGCTTTATCCCTACCATGTACAACGAGTGCAGGACTTGTTACCAGAATACTATCCTCGCAGACTAACATTCTGTCAGTGGTTTTTGCAAAAAAACATTGAAAATCCGGATTTTTTTAAAAACATTCTAGCGACGGACGAATGTACTTTTACGCGAGACGGAATATTAAATTTCCATAATACTCACACGTGAGCCCAAGAAAACCCTCATACCACTCGTGAGGGTCATTTCCATCAACGTTTTAAAATAAATATTTGGGCGGGTATTCTCGACGATCAGGTAATTGGCCCTTTCGAGTTACCCCCAAAGCTGTCAGGAGAAGGATACCTTCGCTTTCTAGCCAATAACCTACCAGAACTTTTGGAACAGACCTTAGACAACATGCCATTACAACGGAGACATAATTTGTGGTTTCTTCGTGACGGGGCACCACCACACATTTTTAGAGGCGTCATTCAGTATTTGAATGAACATTATCCAAATCGCTGGATCGGTCGAAATGCTCATGATCCTCGAAAATGGCCTGCAAGATCTCCTGACCTCAATCCGATGGATTTCTGGTATTGGGGAGAACTTAAAGGGTTGGTTGGTCCAATAACAACTGAAGCACAACTTCGCAAAAAAAATTAATCCGGTTGGAATAATGAATGGACAACTTCGAGGACGTAGAGTAAGAAGAAACTGGGTTCGTCGTAATGAAGCTTGTGTGGAAAGTGAAAGACGACATTTTGAACACCTTCTTTAAATACAAAAAATAGTGCCGTGTGGGTTTTAAAAAGAAAAACAATGTATGTATCAAAATTGTGTTCTCTATTTATAAGTGGATTTTTTTAATACGTTCTAAACTTTCACACACCAGGTGACGCGCTGAGGCAGTTGGTGGTAAGTCCGTTTTTTTTTAATTGTTTGCATTTTACGAGTACATTATCAACTAATGAAATAATACCTAAGAGCCAAAAATAATAAACTCCATCTTTATTTACACTGCGTTCCGTCGTAATTTGCATCTGGCATTGCGGCGTTGTCAGATTTTATTTTACTTTAAAGTCGCTTTCCTCTAAAAAAATGCCTAATGACTATAATAACGTCTACACCCTGTATATGACATCAGCTTGCCCCCTATTGTCTACCGTTATTAAAATAATTTGAACGTTTAAAATGTTCTGGGTGAATATCATATATCTATGTAACTTTTTCAGTAGAAATGAATGGAACGTAGTGTACTTACATTTATTTCCTCCTTTGGCACTAAAAGACATTAAAATTAAGGTTGTAAAAGATACGAACAATGGACTAACAACTGCTATGTATGATATTCTGATATCATCATCTAGTTTGTCTGCTAACAATACCTGAAAACAATATGAGTATTACAATTTTTCGAAATTATTTTTATAATTGTTATCGAAATCAATGTATAGAAAATTAAACAACAATTGTCTTTCTAGCACCTCAGCGGACTATGACCCAATTGGGTTGAGTATACTTGAAGGAATATCTGAAAGTTGTTCTCCAAACTGAGAGATGGACCGTACGTTTTTTGCCTCAAAGTTTTTTTTCTCGTATTGTTATTGGATATAAAATGCGGAAAGGCGACATCTGAAGGCCAAACTATTTTGTCTTATATGGTTCCCTTCAGATGCCGAAGTACTATTTTTCGCATTTCAGATCCATGAACAACGCAGATGCAGCATCAGTAGTCGAAGATTGCACGACTGTCATCCAGAATGTTGCGAAAATAGTTCTGGTTCAGTTCTTCGCGTTCTCGGGTGACGGCTGGCGTTTTCGGTACGATGAGCGAGAGTGACATGTCTGGTACATTAAAAAACGGCAGATAGCATCATGCTTTGGGTGGGGTGGATGTGCTTTGGGATCAGGAATGCCTACCTTACGCGATTCTTGGACAGACCATTCAATCTACATTCGCAACACACTATGTAGTTATAAAGGAAAAAAGAAAAATAACAAAATATACCGTCATTATATACTAAGTGACATATAAATCCGAACACCCAGTTTAAATGGTTTTATTTTAATAAAAGTTGGTGAATGTATTTATCTTAC
Organism: Acanthoscelides obtectus; assembly: GCA_963669975.1. Lineage (NCBI taxonomy): Eukaryota > Metazoa > Arthropoda > Insecta > Coleoptera > Chrysomelidae > Acanthoscelides > Acanthoscelides obtectus. The sequence goes on from CAVLJG010000010.1 coordinate 15,327,781, forward strand.
TGTAAATAACAAGTGAAAAAATTTTCAGCCTTATCAGTTGGACATTCCGGTTTTTATACTGCTTTTTTTTAATTCACTAACGCTCTAAAAATGAATATTTCAGCCGCAGTAAAGAATTAACGTTGGCGGATTTTGGTTCTTGACATCCTTTACGATCGGTTACGATGCCTAGAGTACGGAGACCTGTACGATTTCGTCAACTTAGTGAGTTTGTTAGGGGCCGTATAGTGGGACTTCGGGAAGCTGGACTTTCTTTTCGGGCAATTGCAGTTAGAGTGCAAAGAAGTGTAGACACTGTGGTTAGGTGTTGTCAGGCATGGCTTCGAGAATGCCGTACGCAAAGAGCAAGGGGTACTGGACGCCACCGTAGAACAACAGACCGTGAAGATCGCCGCCTAAGATTATTGGCCTTAAGGGACCGTTTCTCCACTACCAGGGCCATTGCAAATAAATGGTTTGCAGAACACGGAAGACCTATTGGCATGCGAAGTGTTTACCGAAGAATGAGAAGTTTTGGCTTGTTTTCATACCGGCCACACTGGGTCCTCCCTTTAACTCGAGAACACCGACGTAATCGCCTTGAGTGGTGCAGACAACGGTCACTCTGGGATCAGGAATGGAACAGTATTGTCTTTAGTGACGAGTCTCGATTTTGTTTAGGCATGCACGATGGTCGTGCCAGGGTTAGAAGGCGACGTAGTGAAAGGAGGAATCCACAGTTTTTTGTTGAACGACATGTTCATCACACTGTTGGAGTTATGGTTTGGGGTGCTATAGCTTATGGTTCCAGGTCACCTTTAATCTTCATCAGAGGTAACATGAACGCGCAGCGTTATATCCACGAAGTTCTAGAATCCCATCTTTTACCCTATCTTGACACCCTGGCAGATCCTTTCCAACAAGATAATGCCCGACCACATGTTGCAAGAGTCACAATAGACTTCTTTCAACATAATGATGTCACATTGTTACCATGGCCACCAAGATCTCCCGACTTATCCCGAATTGAGCACGTGTGGGATATGATGGGTAGGAGATTGTTCAATTTGCAACGTCCTTCTCAGACTCTAGAAGCACTTCGAGAGGAGTTGGTGGTTGCCTGGAATGAGATACCACAGAAGGACATTGACCACCTGATCAGAAGCATGCAGGCGCGTTGGAGAATGCGTAGCACATCAGGGTGCATCCACACATTATTAAAGGTCAAAGGGCTTTAAAGCAGTGAAGTCATTTTGAAATTTTTATCATTGACTTATTATGCTTCATTAAGTACTTATACAAAATTTTATTAAAATAAAACCATTTAAACTGGGTGTTCGGATTTATATGTCACTTAGTATACTTGAAAAAGTCCATTGTGGTAATTAAAACATGTGGTTTGATTCCGTCAGACAATGAAGTCCTAGGAATATGGGAACCACAGTGCCCAGCAGTTACATTAAATTAAAATAGGTTATAGAAGCAACTATAAAATCCTATGTGATAAAAACATCCTAAAATTTCACATTTGCACCCATAGTTCTTAAAATCTACAACTCAAAAAAGGGTCTACAGTTTCAAGTGTAGCGGAACCACTTTTATCGTTTTAAAACAAAATATAGATAGACGAGATAACATACACACACACACATTATAGTCAGAATATCTCGCTGACATTGGGTGTTTAACTCTGTTTCAGAATAGCAACTGCAAAAAGCCAAGGTGTCTAACCTCATTTGTCAAAAATCGTTTACCAGCGTGAAAAGCGTTTTAAAAGACGTTGCCTAGCTTTGTGCTTCACTGTCGACGGACAATCGCCGGTACGGGTTGCCTGACTCCACTCAAGTTTAGTTAAGTGACGGTGTGGCGACGCTTCCAAAATGGCAACGCCGCCCAGGTCGACGCCAGGTTGGAGAGCTTTCATATACCTCTGGCTACAAACCGGTTGCAGCACGGTTGTTACGTAAGAAACGTATATGTATAATGTCAAAAAAACGCCAAAATGTCAACTTGCTGCGCAGATAGGTAGGGTCCAAATAGGTGATTCCGCGTTTGGTCGCTGTGAGCGTCACCGAAAGCGACATCTACGGAGGAATGACTGAACGACACGGCACGCTCAATGACCATGCGCAAGCTGCAAGTTAGTTCCCCAGCATGCTTTGGTTCGTTGCAGAATGCCGAGATAGTGTGTTGGTGTAGAGTATATCACTGAGAAGATGTGACAGAAAAATAAAAATTGGTTGAGTACGAAGATATAAAATATATTTGCCAAGTGAGAAAATTATTACTGAATACACACACCACAGAAAAATTAGGAACGACGCATCACACACAAAACATGTTCTCAGTGCCTCACATCTAGGCGCTGATTTGTACTTTCTACTTGACACCACAAAATACATTTATATAAAATTTAAATGAATGGAAATAAAAAATATTGTGAATTTTAACAAACTTTTCACGTGACTATTCGTCATTGTCTATCAGAGCGGTCCGTAGGACCTTTGCTCTTGGTTGAAGTCTTGTAAGTCAGTAGGTCTGTCAGGTCTGGTTGCCCAGATACCAAACAAAGTCAGGGAGAAAGAAGGGAAGAAGAAAGGAAGGAGGGAGAGCAAAGAAAAAAGAAGTGCATCAATTTGAGGGGTGCCTTGGCATTGCTAGTTAGTATTCGGCAATTTTAAATTGATCCTAAAATTAATTTTGGGATTGGTTGTTGAAGAAAAATTATAATTTTGGTTGGACCTAAAGTCGCACGATTTAATTTTGTTCACAGTGCGAGTCGCGGCCTTGTGTGCTTGCGAACTTGCTTGACTGTGTAGTCTACTGACTCGCGCAACAAAGGGTTGTTATGCGATTCTGCTTGACTGTAACGTAGCTGCGCTTGTTGTTTGATGTAGTCCCTTAGGTAAGGGATGTCAAGGTATCTTTGAAGGGTCTCGTTGGAAACATACCATGGGGCGTTAGTGATTGTACGCAAGGTTCTGTTCTGCAAAACCTGCAGGCTACGCAAATGCGTTTTGGCGAGAAAACACCAAGCCGCACGTGCGTAAGTGATCGCTGGTCTAATAACCATCTTGTATAGTCGAACTTTGTTGATCAAACTTAATTTTGATGTTCTACATAGCATAGGGTAGAGTTGCCGAAACGAGATTTGGAATTTAGTTTTTAACGCTTCAGTGTGCTTCTGCCAGGTTATCCCCTTGTCAAGAGTGATACCGAGATACTTAGCAGAGCTTTCCCATGGTACCCGAGCGCCATTCACTGAAACCTCAGACGGGGCGCCGCTACGTTTTTTAGTACAATAGATTGCCTGCGTTTTCGAATGATTAATTTTGATCAGCCACCGATTCGCCCATTCCAATACCTCGTCCACTGCACTTTGCAGCCTGTCGTGAACTAGATCCCCAGAGCACGACTGGGCCACCAGGGCAGTGTCATCAGCATAGAGATAGGTGTCACAGCTGCTGGGGCAAGGGACGTCATGAATAAAAAGTGAATAAAGGACTGGTCCAAGAACCGAACCCTGAGGGACACCGGCTTTGATGGGCCGTGTTGTCGAGAGAACGTTATTAATTTTGATCCGAATTTTCCTACCCTCGAGAAAGGATTTCAAAAGTTTTAGGAGCCAGAAGGGGAAGCCCTTATGGATCAATTTCTAGAGAAGGCCCTTGTGCCACACCTTGTCAAATACCTTTGAGACATCCAGTAGCAAGATGCCAGTACTTTCATTACTGGTGAACCCGCTGGTTACTCGTTCAACAAGCCTTATGGACTGTAGCTCCATACTAAGCTCAGACCGAAAGCCAAATTGCACGTCAGGAATCACGTTGTGGTCTGCCGAGAAATTTTCAAGGTGACGTAGAATCACCTTTTCAGCGAGCTTAGAAGGAGCTGACAGTAGACTAATGGGGCAGTAATCCTGAGGGGATATCGAACCCACCTTCTTTGGAATCATTATGACATCAGCGGTCTTCCACGCCGTTGGGAAGTGCTGGGCCCTTAGCATGGCATTGATTATTGCGACGAGATAAGTTAAGGACTTTCGCGAAAGTAGCTTCAGCGCATTATTAGTAATTCCATCCTCTCCAGGTGCTTTACGCACCTTGAGGTCTTTAATATGACCTTGGAGCTCTGCTGGTGTGCAATGCGGAGTCTCAGGAGATCTCGCTGATGTGCCGTGCAGCTCTTCAATTGAGGAATCATCTGAAGATTCCTCTGAGGAAAAATCAGTAAGGGAGGAACTACTGCCACTGACGCCGTTGGCCCTGACGGATCTTACAATATGTTGCTCCTCGTCGAGGTCATTATCAAGGTCATAGTTGGGAGAGAACTGACTTTCCATTGCATCAGCGAAAACCTCGACCTTTTCCTCTGTCCTACAGACTATGCCCCTAGGACCGTGGATGTGCGGGAGTTGTTCTCGCTTTCCGTTTCTGAGCGACTTTGCAACTTTCCAGAGAGGAATACTTGAGTCAAGCATCCCCGACAGAAAGTCGCTCCATTGCTCATTACGGAATTCATGAAGAGCGTTTCTCACTTCATGAACAAGATTAGTTGCTTTGCGGATGTCATCTGGGTGACAAGACCTCTTCGCTTGCTTAATTGCAACTCTTTTGTCAGAAATTTTCTGACGAATGTCTGCAGGGAGAACTTTTCACGTTTCATAAGTATTCCTGTCTCTACATAATGTCACAAAAAACCTATATAATGTCAACCTCATAAACTACCCATGTGAAAGCTTAGAGCTGAGACACTTCTGTTCCATTTGTGGAGATCTTCTTCGTACTGGATGTTTGAACAAATAGTAAATTATGCCAAAATCATAAGGACTCTGAAGGAACATCTATAATTATTTTTTAAACATCTTCCCAGACTGATACAGCTGATAGAGTATTATTTTGAGCCGTACGAATTGTTTTCAAAAAAATATAGATTTTTTCAATTGATTGTCCTGATTCTGCATGAACTTACCTGAAACACAAGTATGGGTATAACCAAAAACCAATAACCAAGAGCCGAATTGATACTGCTCCTTCTCTGTTGAGCGTTAACTTCTGGCGTTCTTAACAATATAGCTGCGAAAATGATTGTGTATAATACTCCTACTAATGATAAGCACATAACAATCCACAATGGCACGAACACAACTTCCCAGGACCACATTATGAACTCATCTAGTCTTAATGCGAGGAATATAAATTGGAGGACGTTAACGGCGCAAAACAATTCCAGCTGAAACAAAAACATTGTTAAAATAGAACTTTTCTGTAGCTCATGCAATTTTAAAGGTATATTTTTACTTCACAAGTGGAAGCCAGGGGGGAATATGCCCCCCTGCCCCTTTGATTGGCGCCCACGTTTCAAAGCTTTTTGAATGGACAATATTCTCAATCATATTTCCTTCTGTTTTTCTTTTGTGATTATGGTTATGGATATTATAATGCATTATAAGTTGCAATGTTATCAGTACCTCGACAGAAAAACCTTAATATACACATACCTCAAATGACCTGTCATGCTTCACAGCCCATATGCATATAGCAATACTAACAATAGATATAAAAATTAATGGGATGAACACTAAAATCCATAAGTGTCTTTTTGATTCTAGGTTGTCACAAACAAGTAACTCGAACATCAACAATATCAAATGCAATGCAAGTGATATTAGCATTGATTTGTAATGTATATACGCCTCTCCTTCTAGCCTGCAAGCAAGATAAAAAATACGTCAGATACGTTTACAACACTATATGCTATAGCAAAATTCAATAAAACATACTTCCATACTAAATTCACTGAACTTTTATTTTAACTCAAAATATGAAAACAAAAACATTTGGACATGAAATGTATATTATACATAATGTAAATATCCCAAACCTCGGTATGTTAAGGGATTTTTCATTTCTACTTCCCTCTCCCTTATATACAGGGTTATCCAAATTAAGTGTCCACCATTAGTAACTTTGTTATTAGTGAAAATACAAAGTTGTTTGAATTAGCAAACTAGTAGCATTTTTAACGCTGGTAAAAATGAGAAATAAAAAAAAACAATTGAGAGTCGTTATTTTGATTTTTTTCAGTAAAATAACATTTTTTTAAATGGAAATCCCTGTATATTATATTTTTTTCTGTTAAAGCATCAAATTTTAAACAAAAAAGTTCATAATGACTTTTCCGCTAAAGTCAAAAATAAAGTCAAAATAACGATAAATATTTTTAATTATTTGAAGTATTATAATATTAAGACGGCTATGAAAACAACATGGCGTTCGCGATTTGACAGCATTAAGATAAGCGACAAATTGTTAAACTGGACATACTCGCAACTAGAAGGCTTTGGAAAACAATGATAAAATCAAATAATGTCAAACATTAGTGTAAATACTTGTTTATAAGCTTTATTGTGTCATTAATTTAAAGAAAAATGTTCTCCCATGAAGAAAAGTGTGATATGTTAGAATGCTATTTAGTGTGCAGAAAATCCTCCTTGAGAGCAAGAGAATACTACAGTGAATTATATCCCGCTCGCATTCAACCGTATGAACGATATTTTCTGAGACTTTATCGAAAATTTAGGGGCAACGAAAATGTTTTTGCTAAAACAAGGGCAAAAAAAGAATTCATAATAAGCGAGGCCACGGAAATTGCAGTTATTGGATATTTTGAAGCTTATCGTGAGAATTCAATAGCAGATATTCTCAAGGACTCTAATTTCAGTTATGGTACTGTTCAAAGGATTTTAAAAAAATACAAATTTATTCCGTATAAGTACCGACCAGTTCAAACGCTTTTGGCAGGGGATCCAGAGAGAAGACTTGTTTTTTGCCATTGGTATCTTAGCTTCTGTCGCCAAAATGTAAATAACTTTCGTTACCTTTTATGGACAGATGAATCAAATTTTTCAAATTCTGGAATGTTTAATAGAAAAAACCACCATTATTGGTCAAGAGAAAATCTTTTGTTAGTACATCCAAGAGGCCCACAAGTCCGTTTCAGTTTCAACGTTTGGTGCGGTATAATTGGTTCAAAAATTGTTGGCCCGTTCTTTTATGAGGGAACCCTAACTGGTGAAAGATATGTGGAATTTATGTCAGAAATTCTGACTAATTTCTTAGACGAATTGGATCTTATAAGTAGACATCATCTGCATTTTCAGCAAGATGGCGCACCTGCCCACAACTCCAGAGGTACTTATCATTTTCTAAGTACTACTTTTAATGATCAGTGGATAGGAACAAATGGCCCAATACAGTGGCCTCCCAGATCACCGGATCTAAACCCACTTGATTACTTCTTGTGGGGTTACTTAAAGAACCAAATTTACAAGCGAAGGTACGAACCTTGACGCGTTAAAGACTGCAGTTAGGGAAAAGATAACCCAGATAGATGGTAGGACCATACTTAAGACAGTTCGAGCAGTTGAAAAACGTGCCCAAAAATGTATTGAAGAACAAGGTGGTGTTTTCGAGCATCTTCTTTAAAAAAAATTGTTATTGTATTTTGTAAGATTATAAGTTGATGTTGAAAATAAAGTTTGTCGATACAATTTAATTGTTTCAGATTGGAGGCCATAACTTCACCAATTTGTAACCTAGGAGAAAAGTTATTGTAAGCTTTTTTGTTTAAAATTTGATGCTTTAACAGAAAAAAATATAATATACAGGGGTTTCCATTTAAAAAAATGATATTTTACTGAAAAAAATCAAAATAACGACTCTCAATTGTTTTTTTTTATTTCTCATTTTTACCAGCGTTAAAAATGCTACTAGTTTGCTAATTCAAACAACTTTGTATTTTCACTAATAACAAAGTTACTAATGGTGGACACTTAATTTGGATAACCCTGTATACTAAGTGACATATAAATCTGAACACCCAGTTTAAATGGTTTTATTTTAATAAAATTTTGTATAAGTACTTAATGAAGCATAATAAGTAAATGATAAAAATTTCAAAATGATTGCACTGCTTTAAAGCCCTTTGACCTTTAATAATGTGTGGATGCACCCTGATGTGCTACGCATTCTCCAACGCGCCTAGGCATGCTTCTGATCAGGTGGTCAATGTCCTCCTGTGGTATCTCATTCCAGGCAACCACCAACTCCTCTCGAAGTGCTTCTAGAGTCTGAGGAGGACGTTGCAAATTGAGCAATCTCCTACCCATCATATCCCACACGTGCTCAATTGGGGATAAGTCGGGAGATCTTGGTGGCCATGGTAACAATGTGACATCATTATGTTGAAAAAAGTCTCTTGTGACTCTTGCAACATGTGGTCGGGCATTATCTTGTTGGAAAGTTGGATCTGCCAGTGTCAAGATACGGTAAAAGATGGGGTTCTAGAACTTCGTGGATATAACGCTGCGCGTTCATGTTACCTCTGATGAAGATTAAAGGTGACCTGGAACCATAAGCTGTAGCACCCCAAACCATAACTCCAACAGTGTGATGAACATGTCTTTCAACAAAAAACTGTGGATTCCTCCTTTCACCACGTCGCCTTCTAACCCTGGCACGACCATCGTGCATTCCTAAACAAAATCGAGACTCGTCACTAAACACAAAACTGTTCCATTCCTGATCCCAGAGTGACTGTTGTCTGCACCACTCAAGGCGATTACGTCGGTGTTCTCGAGTTAAAGGGAGGACCCAGTGTGGCCGGTATGAAAACAAGCCAAAACTTCTCATTCGTCGGTAAACACTTCGCATGCCAATAGGTCTTCCGTGTTCTGCAAACCATTCATTTGCAATGGACCTGGTAGTGGAGAAACGGTCCCTTAAGGCCAATAATCTTAGGCGGCGATCTTCACGGTCTGTTGTTCTACGGCGGCGTCCAGTGCCCCTTGCTCTTTGCGTACGGCCTTCTCGAAGCCATGCCTGACAACACCTAACCACAGTGTCTACACTTCTTTGCACTCTAACTGCAATTGCCCGAAAATAAAGTCCAGCTTCCCGAAGTCCCACTATACGGCCCCTATCAAACTCACTAAGTTGACGAAATCGTACAGGTCTCCGTACTCTAGGCATCGTAACCGATCGTAAAGGATGTCAAGAACCAAAATCCGCCAACGTTAATTCTTTACTGCGGCTGAAATATTCATTTTTAGAGCGTTAGTGAATTAAAAAAAAGCAGTATAAAAACCGGAATGTTCAAACTGATAAGGATGAACATTTTTTCACTTGTTATTTACAGTAAGATAAATACATTCACCAACTTTTATTAAAATAAAACCATTTAAACTGGGTGTTCGGATTTATATGTCACTTAGTATATTTCTTATGCAAATATACATCCATATCATACCTCATTATTTTTTTAAAATATAGTAACAAGACATGTATAAGGGAAAATGCATAACATTTTATTATATTAACAAGAAAAAAATACAAAATATGTTAATACAGAGGACTGTGTATTAAGTTTTAAAAAACATTTTTTGTGAAAAATATTTAACTATCTGTAATAAAGTCCAAAGTTTTAGAGACAAGTTATTGGTTATATAGTTATTTTTCACGTAAAAAATAGCCTTTGCAATCTGCCTTTTCTTTTGTATTTTCAAATTTCAAAATGTGATCAATTAGTATGATTTTCTGATAAGTTTAACAGTAGAACGCAGAAGTAGTCATAAAAAAGTTATTATATAAATGTAAGATTTTTCTGCAAAAGAGATTGTATTTGTTGAACAAAAATTCCAAATACATAGTGCCATTATCATTTTTAGCCTTGCTTATTATGTATTTGCAAATTGCATTACCAAATAGAGCAACTGGTAAAAATACATTATTTGTTAATGGAATAATGGATTATAAACTTATTACCTAAAATGTGGGTACCTCCACCAAACATAGCTACCTACAGTAGCTCCCAGAATTACTAAAATTTTCCATATCCATATTGGTGTGAATATTGTCCAGTATGACCATGTTAGGTAGTTGTCCAATTTCAAGGCAAAAAGAATAGTGAAAGTCAGTAAACATGTATGCACAACAAATTTGCTGCAATAAAAAAAAATCATATTATTTGTGGCCATTTAAGACTAAGAATGTCTGATATTTGCTTAACATATTCAGAAACTGCAAACCTTAATTTTATTTTACGAAGATGGGGTAGAATGAACACTTATTTTATAGACATAGTGAAAACGATTGATGATGGTTATCCTAACTTATGTTCATTACAAGTCTATCCTAATTCATCAAAGGATGAATTTAGGACAATAATCATCAATCAAAGAAAATCTCTCAGAATCGAAATCTAATAAAAATACTACTGAGAACCACTCCAAAAAGATTTTACATGATTTTTTTAGTATAACTGGAGAGAAACTGTTATTATTGGTGGATTACCATCAAAATTAAAGTGTTCCACTATTAATTCTATGCCAAATGTTCAACATTCGAGCTATATGCAAATATGCGGTCGATGACCAGATGTCGAAGAGTTAATATATGAACAAATCATTGAAGAAAATAAAATTTTGCCAAAATATCAAACTGGATTTTTGAAAATATATTCTACCGAAAGAGCAATTCAAATGGTGGCGGAAGACTGGAAAAGAAGTATAGATGATATCTCTGATATTCTAGAACACTGCAAAATTGGCGGATGATACATTGATATATATATATATATATATAATTAATTGTTAATTGGGAAATTGGCAAATTTTTTTTTTTTTAGGATTAAGTTGACTCTTTTGATGATAAAATCAAGCTTTTGGCATTCTCTATGGAGTCTTCATCAGGATTTCGTCATTGAGGTTGCAGCCACAAGGTGTTTCAAAATGAACGTAGAGAGGATAGAACTTGTAATCAGTATAAAAACAAAAGGACGGGGACATTGGGCTTGTTGGAAATGACAGATACCTTCGTTACATGTTAAAAATATCAATCCACACGAACAAATTAAAAAGTATTACACGTGAGAGGACATTTTAGTGAAACAATGCAACAATATTTTGCATTAAATTAAGGTTTGCATGAATCCATCATGAAACGCTAAAGTAGAGTAAATGCTTTACCTTGGATTGAAATCTTGAAATAAAGTTTGCAAGTTCATTTTTCTTCAGCTTAGTGCCAACATTTTCTCCAATAGTACACTACCTCCTCCTACATAGTTCTCGTATTATATATTTTGAATGTGAAGCTCTATAGTAAATTATAATTAGTAGTTTACGTTTTGATCATAAATAATTATTTGTTACTGCCAAGGAGTCAGCTGATTACATTTTTATGAATATAAAAATACCATCACAGGTTTTCCATTACGCTACCTTTTCAGCGGCACCAAAAACACTAAATTTTTATTATAAGTCTTGGCACTTTGTGCGTTAGATGATTGATATAAGTCCAAAATTATGAGGATAAAAATTATTTTTGTATACAAAATAAGGAAAACATTACAAGTACAAAACTGAAAGTTCAGGTTCAATTTGACATTTGACATCAACGGGAATTTATCAGAACCGTATTCAGGGTTCATTTCTGAATACTGAAAATATTTTTGTATAATGCTGGTCCCACGTCTATTATCGGTGTCAGTGTCGCGCTTGAACCTTTACAACTGAAGGAAAAATTATACGAAATGAACGATAAAACAATTTTGTGAGCGCCGAAAAATAATTTCAGATTGTCATTTTCAATGTAGTTTCCTAAACACGGGGCTGGTTTGAAAACGCCAAAGAATCAAGTATTGTGCAACGATTTCAAGAAAAATTTCGCTACAGATAGTCTAGTAGAGTATATTTCAAATTTTAAGTGATTTAAATTTCTATTTCGTATTAGGTCTCTCCATCACCACATAAAAACACAGAACACAACAAAACGAAATGGGTAAGTGCTCCATAGCAAATGTCACTGTCAAGATGACGTTTATACATGTGCGATATGTATGCACCGTGCTATAAATGCAAATTGTAAATACGTGGATATTTGAAAGGAATGTTTTAAGTTTTTCAACAATATTTGTTATAAATTTTGTTGTGATACGTGCCCAGTTTACAAATAAACATTAAAAAAAATGCTCTAGTCTAGGTACAGTCATTAATTAAGTGGCAAATATAGTTTTAAAAAGCAATAAAATGGAGGAAACATCTATGTTGTTAGCTTTGGTCATTGTGATGCTTGTTGGCTCTTTTCTGGCCGGTTCCATTCCATTATTTTTCACTTTTTCTGAGGTAAATAACAAACAAACTTTCATCTTTGTTCATTCGTGGGTATGTGTTTCATTTAAAACATTTAACTTTCTAGGACAAGTTGCAGAAAATAACAGTATTTGGTGCAGGGCTTCTTGTTGGCACTGCTTTGACTGTCATCATACCGGAAGGGGTGCGATCTCTGATAACAAATGGATTACCTCCTCATGCCCACAACCAGTCTGAGTCTATTGAGCACAGTGACCCATTGTCTGTGATAGGAATAAGCTTAGTTTTAGGATTCATTTTTATGCTCATGGTTGACCAGGTATGTTCTCATTTCATTCATACCTTTCACCCTTCTTTCCAACCATATGGTTGCATGTAACCTGTTGAGTGTCATTATCAGTATAATAATTAATCACTCATAAAGGCACTGGAAGTGCTTTGTTTACATATCAACATGATGGCCCTTCATAACAATCTCAGTTTTTGAAGTGAGGCGTCAAATGATTCATTACTAAAAAAGGAAGAGGGTAAGATTAAAGTACTATACAACAAAAACACCCTATTTTACAGAGTGGGCTCATGAATAACCAAATCATTAAATGTTGATCATGTCAAAAAATGGACAATTCTGTGATATGGCTATGACATATATATGAGGAGGTGACTTTCAAAATGTGATATGTCCGTCGGATACTGAACCCTGAAAAATGTACATTTTTCATTTTGACGAAAACGATATTCTTTTGTACAATCTACCGGTAATGGAAGATAAAACTGGATGTTCTTAACGTATTATCAAATTTTTACAGATAGATAGCACTTGTATCTCTCGATTTTCAATATTGAAAAATGGACAAAGCGCTTTATGCACGAACCATGTGGAGAAAACACGATTTAACCGAAAACATGTTAAACTTTAGTGGACAGACGTGTTTTGTCCATACAGTATTGATTGGTGTACGACCATTTAACTTATAAACAGTAAATAGGTACAAAAAATAATTTGGAAATTACTTTATTTTACATTACAGGTGTTAAATACATTTAAATTCTAATGCAATTTTCGTGATCCAGACAGTCACACTCATTCGCTTCATCGGCTACTTCCTCAGCTACTTTCTCGGCAATGGTTGGACTATTGAAAAGTACTTGTTTGTACCAGTTCAAGCGGTTGTCGTCTAGATTTTGCCAGCTTCCAAAAATAGTCTGCAATAATTTGTCAACATCGCTCTTCTTTTGGTCAGATAAGGCTCTTCCAAGAGGCAATGTTTGTGGTTCCATTCTACATAACATAGCATTTGTGAATGACTTTTTGTTCAAATTTTGATATGATTCATCCCCCTCATAGATAAAATTCTCCATTGCCTTAACTCTGACTAAACACTTACCGTGAACCTCACTGATTTTGAAAAATATCCTTTTCATGTTGCTTATATTTTTCAGGTCCTTGTAGAACTTCTTCAAATTCTTGGTGTCTTTGAGTTCCCAGTCCTGCCCTAGAACGTATAACTGCCCCAGGTCTTTATAAACATTCATATATTCTTGTTTTTCAATAATAGTCGGCTTATTCCGCAACAGTTTTTCAACCCTACCAAAGATCCTATCTGCAGGAAGAAACGAATGCCCACGGGTTGGAAAGTGCATATGAATTTCTTTGATTGCTGATGTCGTCTGTGTTTGCATAAAGTACAGGATAGTACGTATTACAATATTATTCTTGTTCTGAGCGCCGCATCCATCACTGAATAGTCTTAAAATGCTGCATGTCTGGAAATCAGTATTGTAGAGGAAATGCAACAAAGCAGATGAAATTTCTGTACTTCCCTTCCTGGCTTGTTCCTCAGTCCAGCAGTAAAATCTTGGATTCAGTCCTCTCACATCAACTATACAGAAACTGTAAAATCCAATTTGCCTTGAGTAGTATGCGTCCTGTACGGGTGTTTTTGGTAGAGGCTGGATTTGTTGTAAATCAAAACAGTAGCTCACAGAATCATCTACGTCCTGTTTCATAAGCCGGTAAAATGCATTTGATCTCTTCTTATGAATTCTTTTTTCTATAATGGAATCGCGTCTTTCATTGGACCCTACAGGAGATGTTTTGATTTTGTTATTTAAAAGTGTGCAATAGCTACATACATCTGTAGCTGGAGATTTAAATCCAATGTTAAAGTTGTTTACGAAAATTCGCCTGAACATTGAGTGTTTCACATTCAACTCTAATGTGGTATTCTCATTGTATATTGTATGTAGTTTTCTAATGCTCAGATCTGACCTCAAATATATCCGCTTAGACTTGTTTCTTCCATAGTGACTCTCACTCCCTCAAAGTTTTCCAATAAACTGTTTCACACTTTCTTTCTTCTCCCGGCTCAAATGACTTTTCCTGTCTCCTCCTCTATTCTCTTTCAGTATTTCACCATGAAACTGTTTCTTTGCAATGTTTTGCAGTCTAGTGCGTGCGGCCTATCTTTGTTACTTCTAGAAAGAACTTCTTACAAACTGGGACCCTCTGAGAATTGACTCTTAGAAAGTACTTAACAGTGTATAAATGATTCGAAACAACCTTTTTGTTAGGTTTCTCTCGTGGCCTTCTACGCTTCACTACATGAGTCTGGATCAAGGATGAAATGATTCCATCCTGTGCAAGCTTCTCCGGAACCAAACACAACTTTCTTCGAACTTCTGCGACGTGAATTGGTGTCACTTTTGAGCACCCAAATACTTTTGTGTTGTGCCCACAAGGGTTGATCACATTAGAGTTAGGAAGTCTTGAATATCTCGCATTTTTAGCGGCAGCCCTTTTTCCACCAGTAGAATGTTTCTTACGACTACCACTATTAGCCACTTGTACTTCGACAGTATCTGTTTCGTCTTCTTCCATTTTCAAGCTGCATAATTCAAATACAAAATCAACATAACCTCAACTTGTAACGACCGTATGACAAGTGATTAATTCAAAATGTGTTTCGTCCAAGATAATTCGAAGGTTAAAATGGCGTTCGCTCATCTATGATTGGTTGTTCGGACAAAACACTTTAATCAAATCCAAGCGAATAACCAAAATTTCTGTGTTATGTGCCGCGGTTATAATATGGTTCAAGATGACACACGGGTTGATGACGTCAGTTACACGAATCGCTTGAACGCGTTGGTTTTAACCGCGGTTTTGTTGCAAGTTGTTTATTTTAGGAAAGTGCGTATATAATCTCTGATTATTTTTATTATCACTTATTAATCGGTGCTTTTTTGTCTACAACGGTGTATGGAAAGTTTAAATAAGAAAACTTGCATAATATTCATGGGAGAAATGTTTTTTTCAGATTTTTTTTTTAATGATGGAACCATGGCTTTGTAGGTATGATAACTTTTAATTCTCTAAATTTTTCCGCATGTCAAAGAAAACATTTATTGATTCAGCAGAAATGATGAAAAAAGAAATTAGCAAAACCGTATACAGGTGGATATCATCTAGTGAGTTTATATGGCCATATTTTAATATTCTTGTGGTATATGGCTACACAGGATACTTTGTTAAGCATAGGAACTACATTTAAAGTGTCCCCAACAACCGTAATGAGTATAACTAATAAGGTGCTCCACTTTATGGTAAAACTGAAGTCAGCCTGTATCATTTTTCTCAAAAATGAAGCTGAAGTACAATAACAATATCCAATACCCGGCAAAATTCTAACTTGTCACATTTCAAATAATAACCAGAAATATAAAACTACTCTTGACTTGGGTAAATACCACAATTTTGCGGTGATAACTATGACATATAACAGCTGATTCGTGACGTCACGGATCTTATAACCAAACTGATAACTACACTCGCTTGAACGGATTGGTAAATACCAACCCAAAATGGTAAATACCATTTCCATTTGGTTATCCGCTTGAATTTGATTTTTATGACTGATTTCCGACGAAGGACAAAACACGTTACGTTTTTACCAGCATTTTTAGACGAAGAAAATATATAGGAGAGGACACAATTTGGTTGCCCTTGTGTACTAAAAACAAGGGGTTCGTAAATGAAAGAAAGATGGACTTGTAAACACGTTTTTTTCTCATTTGTGACAAAACACGTTTTGAAAGTTACCTCCTCATATATATATATATATATATATATATAGAGAGAGAGAGTATCTGGGTCAAAACTAAAATTGCACAATCTGGCTTGGTGAGACATATTACAGATAAGGATTAACATTTTTTTGTGAAATTTCAGGGACCTAGATCAAATTTTTTCATTTTTTAGCTACTCATGCTATTTGAAAGCATTAGCACTCATAATCAGATTGGCAGATTTTCAAATTCCTTATTATCTTGTTAATGTTACAAAAAACATATAGCAATTGTCAATAAACCTTAAAGCTAGTGACAATAAAAACAAACTTTCCACACTTAAAACATTAAACAAGCCTATAAGATAAAAACTTCAACACTATACAATATTTGTTTGAAGGACCTCATGTTTGTTCTGACTTTATCTTATCTGGTAGATTATTGAAAAATGTTAATCTTAAGTAATTTTGTGAGACTTGTCTGCATTTATAGTTGAAAATATGTAAATGTAATTCAGTTTTTATTCTGGTTATTTCTAGTATATACAAAGAGTCAATATCAGTACATACTCCAGCTCTCTTCTTAAGTGGTGGTTTTATACATTTGCTAACACACACAGTTGCTCATAGTGGCTTGACCAACGCAAACACTCATCAATAAATACTGGGGATTTTGGCTCTCTAATACTGAACCTTTGACATTTATACTAAATTAATCTAACTTGTGCTGACTATTGTGGAATCTGAATACTTCTGTTTTCTCGGTACTAAGAAAAAGGTCTCCAGGACTCTATGCATTTTTTCTTGAGGGCAGCATCCTCTTTTGATGAAATAAGCAAAGATATGTCATCCGCATAAGCTGTATATTTAATTGTGGGCAAACCATCTGTGGTCTGACTGACATATAAGAGGAAAAGAATCGGTTCCAGTACCTGTATAGTACCATGTGGCACACAATTCTGAATTGGCTTGACTTCAAATTGCGATCTGATAATTCGTTCGGCAGATATTTCATATTTGACTGAGACCTAGGGGGGGGGGGGGAGGGGAGTAAGTTTGCTCTGGGTTGGAGGCTCAAATGATACCACCAAAAAATAAAATATTCAAGTGTATTAACAATGCCGCGTAAATAAGAACAATAAAAATAAGTTAGGTACTGGCTTTTTAGCCCAGAAAAGTCCAGTCCAACGAATAGAGATTTGCCCCGAGTGATCCCATTCAGGAATAATCACACATGTCAGCCCATGCAGTCATTATAAACTGATAAAACCCCCCATCGGCGGCGAATAATACACCTTTGCAGTTTAAGAATTATTTGCCGACTATGTGCACATTTCTCAACGGATATTGCTTAGAGTATCTATCGATCTATGTGGCGCGAGTACCTACTAAGTACCTACTAAGTTTTTGCTACTTTGTCACTCTACAATGGAAATACTGTCGTTTGCGGTCATGCTCGACCGCGAGCAATAACGTATTTTTTCGGTCGGTTGTAGAAAAATTGTCAAATCTTTTCAGTTCATGACAGCACTTATTTTTTTCCTACCCAAAACCTTTTACAAAAATACATTTCAGATCTCTCAGAGCAGGAATGAAAATCTGAGTCCATCTGATAGGAACATAACAGCCACAATAGGCCTTGTAGTTCATGCAGCTGCAGATGGTGTGGCATTAGGTGCAGCTGCTACAACGAGTCATGCTGATGTGGAAATCATCGTCTTTCTGGCAATAATGCTTCATAAAGCGCCGGCAGCTTTTGGTTTGGTCACATTTCTTTTACATGAAGGCATTGATAGGTAAGGCATGGCGTTGATTAGTATTAGCAAAATATATATAATATATATTTCACGCAATACGGATTATTTACTTTCATCTTTTATCTGCTTTTACATACTGATAACTCCAAGATAATATTCACATAGAAATTATTTTGTGATTTATTGTACAGGGTGTCCCAGAAGTCGACGTCAAGTCGGAAACGGGGCAGAAGCCAAATCATAACAGTTATCAGAGGAATATAAAAAATTCAAGTTGTGTACTTTTCAAATTATGGGCTTAAAAAGACCGGAAAAGTCTACACTCTGTGATGGTCTTTTAGTTCCCATTACTACAAATTTCAATTTTTACTTAGACAGACAGTGTCATTCTACGTAGTGACAGCAAGCTAGATAGTAACGCTACTTTTATTAATTCATGATTCTGTAGTGCCGCCATGTCTGTGTACACTATACTTTGAAGTTGAGTCATTAATTTTCAGATAATGATTGTAGAAGGAAGATAAACCAAAATATGTGTGTAAAAATAAAAAAAAAAATTTACCTTGTTTTATAAAGTATCCTCCCGACAAGTATTTCAGTGCGGACCTGTATTTGATCGTGAGGTCTTGGAGCACCGGCCGTCCCCTGTGAGGTCTTAAGTCACCTGATTCACGAGCCCGTTGTACTACATTAACAAAGGCACGAGGGGTTGGTTGCACTCGATTGGGAAACCGTTCCGCATAAACATGTGCCATTTTTTATTTCGTTTGAGCCACGCAACAGACACCACTAATCACTTACGCGTGACCGACTGACACTGACTGTATACAACTGAATGAAATAATTGTAAAAACATCGTTCCAAATTCTTTCGATTTTTTGTTTCCGATGCGATGAACCGATAAGGCGAATTATATCCGTTGTCGCCAAACACGCGCTCATAATATTATTATTGAGACAGGGCGGTACTCAAACTTCCAAAGGGCTATAACTTTGTTACTTTAATTTTACCAGAAAAATGGTAAAGGAAAAAAACATTTCTTTTGATCAGATCTACTCACTGTTAAAATAAATGACTCAACTTCGAAGTCACCCTGTATAGGAATACGCCAAAATGCACTTCATGCACTCACTGCCTTTAAATGAAACCACATGTATCTACTGACGTTTCGGCCATCTCGGTGGCCATTTTTTGTACTAGAAGTATTTGTACATCGGTAACCGTCAGCATTTTTTTCTCTCTTCATTATATTTTTTATACTTACTTTGTTTCAGACAAAGGATTCGGAAGCATTTATTGATATTCTCTTTATCAGCACCTGTTTTGACTTGCCTAACATATTTTGGAATTGGACAAAAGCAGAAGGAAACACTAAGTTCTTTAAATGCAACAGGTATTAGATTTATATAAAGCCCTCCAGCTTAGGTTACATTAGGAAAAGTTGCGTTCTTTGAGGTGTATTTACATGTCATAAAAATTTCGTGGGTTACTGAGATATTTGGCTTAACTTTATTTTTTATATGGTCCGAAAAAAGTACACCCTGTATCTGATAGCATTTTTTTCTGCGATTTTACGATAAATCATATATGTTACATTCGTTTTCTTAGTTATAAAGAATTTTTGGACCAAACGAAACCACAGTACCTCAGTAAGCCATGAAATTTTTACAAGTTTCTCAACGGGTGTAAATAAGCCCCAAAGAACTCAGCCCTTTCCTAATTTATCCTAAGCTGCATCTCCACAAGTAGGCTCTACAAAACATGATAAATTTTGACCAAAATAATAACGTAATTTATTTTTTCTTCATCTTCCAAAGGTATTGCGATGCTGTTTTCCGCTGGCACTTTTCTATATGTGGCTACCGTCCACGTATTAGCCGATATCACCCAAAAAGGAGGTCACCAATATTCGAAACTGCCCCAGACGACCGTGGAAACTCCTAAACATTCTTTGAGGACTTCTGAACTATTTTTTCTTGTTGTCGGTTGTCTATGTCCTTTATTGTTAGCGGCAGGTCATCATCATTAAGTTCCTACATGATATATTTTTTGTATAAAAATATGTGCCAATTCATTCATTCGATGACTTTGTGTAAATTTGTTTTGACATCGTATTTTGGCGTATAGTAAAAAAGACGTACGTAGCTTTGAGCAATATACGTTTCAAGCATCTAGTAAAATATCATTTGAAATCAATTCCTAAAAACTGGTAGATGGTATATGCAGTGGCGGTGAGGTAGTGCCACGGTGCCATGGCACCTTGTCTTCTTCAAAAAGAATATTTTTTTCAATCTTAAATGTTTTACTTTATTTTCTGCTTTTGTTTTTGGTATAAATTATATGAAGTGACAGCACTGACAACGTGACAACACCGCAAGCACCCGACCGACGCGACGAGACGGAAAGCATGCCTTGACCTTGACGTCATCAACTTGTGCCAATTTTGGGCCGGCCCAAATAAAAAGAGAGAAATTTTACCAGCATCGCATACGAGCGACAGAGATAACGCTACGCTAGAAATTTTTATATGAGGTGAATAGCGAAAGGCAAGTATAATTTGTGCCAGGCACATCATCACATCATCAGTCGTAATTCGTTATCAAATGATATCGGCGGTGTTTTTGTTCGGTCGGTCGCTTCGTTATGATTACGTCTAGCGCTGATTTCGGTCTTTTTTTACCTGAAAAGTGAGAAATAACGTTTTTGTTTTAGTACGTCTAGGGTTAATGAACTGCTCTGTTTTGTGATATTTTTTACTGTTTTATTAAAACTAGTGAAAATGAATAAAATCGGGATATTAAAAAACTCATTTAGTGGTTTTTCGCTGGATCAAAAACTGCAAATTAAAGAATTAGGACGGCCACTACCCGATTTAAAAATTGAGAAACAAAGTGGTAGCGGACAAAAATCGCGCTGTCGCAAATTTAATAAAAATGTGTACGATAAAAACAGCTGGATATGTGGTTGTGAAGAAACGAATAAACTATTTTGTTTTGTATGTGTTCTATTTGGAGGTGACGAGATTTGGTCAAAAAAAGGTACAGACGATCTTATACATATATGGGATAAAATGAAGACCCACGAAAAATCTAAAGTCCATATGAATAATGTTTTTAGCTTTTCTATTCTTGGTAAATTAAATATAAGGACTCAACTCAATTCGGCTTATCGCAATGATCTAATTAAACATAATAATCAAGTGGATAAGAATCGATATGTATTGAATAAAATTATTAATTGTATAAGGTTTTGTGGAGCATTTGAGTTAGCCTTAAGGGGTCATGATGAAAAGGAAAATTCGGAAAACAGAGGCATATTTAAGGAGCTGGTGAATTTTAGCGCCGAATTAGACAACGAATTGAAAGTCCATATTCAAAGTGCCAAACTTTTTAAGGGTACCTCAAAAACAACTCAAAACGAGCTTCTTGAGTGCATGCTAGATGTTTATCATGAAGAAGTTAAGAAGGAGATTGCAAATTCTCCTTTTGTTGCAGTAATTGCCGATGAAACGACGGACGTAGCCTGTGAATTTCAGTTAGTTATTATTTTCAGATATTTGTGTGAAGGACAACCAGTTGAGAGATTTTGGAGATTTTACGTCCCCGACGGACACGATGCCAAATCAATCGCTGCATGCGTTTTAAATGTTGTAAATCCATTACTAGATCAAAATCCAAACAAATTAATAGCTCAAAGCTATGATGGTGCGTCTGTTATAAGTGCTGAATTGAATGGCATTCAAAAAATTATTAAGGAAACTTATCCACTTGCAAATTATGTTCATTGCTATGCACACCAGTTAAATCTAATTATGACAAGCGCATGCTCTGTCAATAAGCAGGCTAGAATATTTTTCCATAATTTATCTGGATTGTGCTCTTTTTTTTCGACGTCTCCTCAAAGAACAAAAATTTTGGATGAAATAGTTAATCGCAGATTGCGAAGATCTTCCCAAACACGTTGGAATTTTCAGTCACGAGGTGTTCATACAGTTTATGAAAATAGGAAAGACCTGATTGAAGTTATGGACAATATAGAAAGTACTTCACGCGATTCTTCGTCGATTAATCAAGCCAGTGGGTACAAATTAAAGCTGCAGGATACAAATTTTGTATTTTGGCTAAGCATTTTCCATAAAATAATGCCACATGTTGAAATTGTCTTTAACCAATTACAAAAAGTATGCACCGATTCTGTTAAGGTCAAAAATGATTTAGAGAATTTTGAAGCAGCAATTCAAACTATACGAGAACAAATGGATAGCATTATTGACGAGATTGAACGAGTGCAGAGAGAAACTGATGAACCGGCAAGAAAAAAAAGGCAAGTTGAAGAAGGCAGCAAAAAACGGGAAGCGTTAGAAATATGCGATGCAGTATTATCGCAAATAAGAACAAGATTTAACTTTTCTGGGCATTTAGTTGCTTCTAATTTATTTGTGTCTGAAAAGTTTTCTGTTTATAAACATCAGTTTCCTGAAGCACATTTAAATGACACATGCACACAATTTTCATTTTTAGACAAAAACAGGCTTAAAACTGAGTTACAAGTATTATATCAGAGAGAAGAATTGAGTACTACTTCTGGAGCTGTTCCACTATCCATTTTATTGAACGAGGAAGGATTAAATTGTACATTTCAAGAAACTCTTAAGCTCTTAAGTATTTTAATCACTATACCGATGTCAACATCTGAAGCAGAACGCTCTTTTTCAATGCTGAAACGGATTAAAACTTTCCTCAGAAACACAATGAAGGAAGAAAGGCTTAGTGCTTTAGGAATGCTGTCTGCAGAAAAACATTTTGTTAGTGGCATTGAAAATTTTAATAATAAGGTAATCGAAAATTTTGCTACCAAAAAAGAAAGAAGAGTGGACTTCATATATAGAAAACTTTGAAGTTATAGGTACTTCTCCACACTTGTTTTATAATTTGGTGCGCGTGTGTAAATAGTTTTATTTTTGATTTTTTTTTGGACATATAGATTTATTGAACCTCAAGAACTTTGACCACTAACTATCAGGGGTAAGTTATAAGTTATTCTTTACAATTTTGAATCGATTCAAAGTTATGGCTTCCATTCTGGCACTACCTCATTGAATTGGCACGAGCCGCCACTGGGTATATGTTATACTTTGTTATAATGTTCACATTATCGTAGGACACTTAAAAAATGTTGAAACTATAGGGAATTCCTGAAAGTAAAGTATAATTGATATTTTAAAAATGTTAGGGTTTTGTATATTGCAAATTTTTAGAAAGCTCATTTTATTGATAACTTTGCTCGACCATACAGGATATTTTTCGTAAGTAGTGAGACTGGCCGACCAGCGCCGCTCCTGTTTCTTGCAATATGTTCTCCGGTATTTAAAATTGTCAAAAAATACGTTGACAGTCAAATCTGAGCTCTGACGTAATGAAGGTTGAGTAGTCCAAGATTTTCAAATTATCATAAAACCATTACGTAGAAGGACGACACTCCCCAATGAACGATAGATGGCTACTGGCCAAAATCTCTCATCTATGATGATGGAGGTGGAAACCTTGCATTGGATTGTACGAGGTGCCGTGTTGCCAAGCGAAACAATGATGCATTGTTGCAGAATTTGTGGCAATCTTCACCATTCATTTTGACCTAAAATGGAGCGGCGTTAGGACCGATCTGGAATCGACCCTAAACTGATTCGACATAATTCACAATTCAAAAATTTGTATGCTCAAAATAAAACCATTATTTTTTCGTAGAGAATAAACTAACGCATATTTTCAACATGCATCTTGGTTCAAAGAGTTGGCAGATTGTCGCGTCAGCGTTGCTAGGCAACGCGGTGATGAGCTTCGCTATCCAGTCGGCTCCTATCTCTTTCTAACATATGTGTCTATACACACTTCTCTCTCATACACATTGAACTCAAGCCGTCAGAAAAATTTGGTTCTCAGTGTACAAGGTCAAAAAAAAACGATAAAATGATGAAAGAGAGCATGAAGTGAACGACAGCTAGTTTCTAGTTGACATCTTATAGGAAAACTTACATGTCAGACATACCGATGTCACTTTTCAAGATTCGTAATACGAATAAGGGCGTACCCAGCTCATAACCTTCTAAACAATGTTTGGTGGAAGCTCCACAAAAGTTATGTAAGGTCTTTTTCACGAGTATCCATTACGGTAAAATCTAGAAATATTTCAAAATTCCCCATATCCGCAAAGGATTCTGACGCATCTGTCAAAGCCAGGTAGACAGAGCCACATTTCGTTTCGATTTTTTTGTACACTACAGATTCATTTTCTACTTGCTAAAAATTGTTTTATTTAAAAAGCTAATTTGCACACAAAAAACAAAACGCTACAAAGTTTTACTAGATTTACACCCGATTCATTATTGCCAACGTATACCCTATTTCACGAGTATCCATCATGCTTTGACGTTTACTAAAGGGAACAGCTGATCAGCAAGTAAAATGTCGTCTGCAACGTTGGCAGTAATGGATCGGGTATAAATCTAGTGAAACTTGTTTGTGACGTTTTGTTTTTTTGTATGCAAAAAACTTTTCTAAATAAAGAGCTGTAAGTACAAAATGAATCTGTAGCGTACAAAAAAACAAAACAGAATTCGGCTCTGGCTGCCTAGCGCTGACAGAACCGTCAGAATGATGTGTCCTGTGCCGATATTTTGAGATATTACTAGATAATCAGCGGTCATTCTGCCGTGATAGCTCGTGAAATAGGCTATAATACCCGGCGGATCTCGTAATATAACCTCAGATACTCTGCGCATACGCAGTAGCTGGTACCCTTAAAAATGGTATGCAGTCTGAAACAAATTCAGATGATTGCAAAATCGCTCACTAAATTAGTGAAATTAATGTGAAACTGTACATACTACATAGTTATGACACTTTTTGTAAATATTTGGCAGCAAAATATACACAATGTAAGCATACCTAAATCATTTAACTAGAATGATCACAATTTTATGTAACATGTAATTTGGTGTAGGTATAGTGTTTTCTAAGTGTTAAAAATCATTATTACTCAATTGTTTCAGATCTATGAACACTTTTTCCATGATTGCCTTGGAAATTGTGATTCTTTTATTGTCAAAATGATATTGTCCAAAATATGGGATTAAACGACGATGCTCTCGTCAATTGAAAGTATTTTACTTTTGTTGCAAAAACGGAAAGTCCGCAGCAAAATTAAACTATATATTATATAAGAGCCGCAAAAGTGGCATATTGCTGGTGTTCATGTGAAGAAACAATTTGATCAATAAGTGTGACACTGTGGGTCAAAACAATATGAATATATTACAAAAACACTAGATCAGAAAAATCTTCATTTTTTAACTGCTGATCTATTGATATACAGAATATGTATAAAAGTTGAACATTCATTTGGCAAAAATCAAATTATGGTAGGTCACTCATATTATTTTTTAAATAATGATTATTTATTTGTTAACGATTATTAATGATCATTATTGTTTCAAGAACCATTCCTTTAGAAAAAAATCGCTTATGTAACCACTAAATGTTTTGAAGAATACTGTATATAATTATATTTATATAAAAGTTGTTTTTTCGTACTTCTATATGAAACATATATGTATGTGATGTGTATTTAATAAAGAAAATATAAACAATTTTACAGTATCGTTAATGTTTCATTGGTAGGTAGCTTTGGATCCTATTTTCCAAATTTTATTTATGTATGCCTGGAATTTAACCCTCCAAAAGTTCAACTACTACCCGATAGGTGTCCGCGAGTTTGACAGTTTTCAAAACTTACGTCAGTGACCTTCCGGTAGCTTATATCGGCGATCTTCATTGGTTAGAAAGAGATAGTTGCTCAAGTGTGGTCGTAACTCATTTCGAGGTCTCGACCTTCGTTTGTTTTTTGTCCAAACTTTTCGGAATGGTGACTAGTTGTGTCCGCCATTGTTGTGTAGTGAGTGGCCATATTGGTTCAACCATCTTTTATAAACAAAATAGCAGCCATAGTTATGGCGGACCATCAAAATATCATGTGTGAAGTGGAAATACAACAGGACATCCAAGAATGCGTTGAAATTGAGACGATACCGGTGGATATGAACGATGCGTGCGAAACAATCGTGGAATGCGGGGAACCGATGATGTCAATGCAGTCTTTAGAAGGCAGAGACATTATTTTAGAAGCCCAAGAAGAAATTATAGATGAATCTGGTGATCCATTGAATTTATACGATGTACCTGTACCAGACTCTTCTGATTTATATGTAGAGTCATCTCCGGGGCCATCGAAACGGAAAAAGTCTATGAAAAATAGGGGTATTCTTGCGCGACGCGAAAATGAAATCCTACTCGGGGACATGCATGTTGAAACAAAACCGCGGAAATGGGAGCAAAAACAAGTACAAATTAAAACTATGGAGGGTGAATTTTCCGTTACCATGTGGGCATCCGGAACAAGCGATGGTAAGTCAGTTTTTTGTGCAACGTGCAAAAAAATCGGCAATGTATCGAAGTGCTGGTAGAAAATTGATTTATTATCTCAAGGTCACTTAGGTCACTAATAGAGTTGCATGTCTCGCAACTCTTTTTGTTTTTTAGTCACACCGATCAAGAGAGTTTTGACGAAAATCGCGGAAAATCATGTTTGTTTTGGTTTGTAGCGGCCATGACTGTATTTTCTGCCATATTTTTAAATGGCCGAAAAATTAATCATGGACGTCTGTTCTTGGTATCATGGCGGACGTTTGGCTTATTTCTATCCTTCACCTTCACGAATCATACATATTGTAGCAAGCAATTACTTGTACAGTACTTTATAATAGTGTAGACAAAGTAGTAACTAGAAAATATTGAATGTTATGTAATATTTTGGATTGGATATAGTTTTCAATTTTTTTTTTATTGGTAAAGTCTGTTCGATTTAACACACAAAACATATTATACACTGAAGAAGGTTAAAGGTTTAATTCCACGCTATTCAATGGCTACACGGTGACTTGTGTGGTTGTCAGCGGCCATTTTTTGAGGGTCCGACATGGTTGCCAGATTGTACATCGTTTCCAGGTCTACATATAAATCTGAGATTTTTATATATAGACATTTGGTGGGATATGAGAGATCTTATAACAGCATGTGTTATTAACATTTAGCGCTATCTTGACGGATAAGTGCTTTTTTGTATGTTAAAATACCAACGTCAATAACACAAGCAGTTATAACATAAATCATATCTACTAACTAATCTGGAACGGTTCAGAACAAAAACATAGAGCAAATAGCTAAATATATATTTATTATATAAATCTCATACATGTTTCTACAAACAAATCGGTATTAACATTATTATGGTACAGATGTTTTCATTTCCCAGACTTTGTTGGCACCTGAATAAATCAAAAATTATTGAAACATTGAATTGTGTTGATATGATACTACAATTCACATTTTTTTTATTACATCAATAATATTATTGTCCATGGGTACCTACAGGAATTTATCAAGAGATAACTTTTTGTGAAATTGTACCTGCAGCCATAATTTTTTGACAAGCAGAGGTAGCAATTTTTTCAGAGGGGATCAATCCTAAAAAATTCTCGAAGTCGTTCACAAAAGCATGCTAGATATACAAATCACCTCCATGATCATAGGCGAGCGATTTTGGTGAGTACCCATCTAGCGCTCATTGGGGAGTGTCGCCCTCCCTCAAATAGGCCTCCTGCTTGGGTTTGACAGTAACCTAACCTATTGTAGAAGCCTGTGCGAACATTTTCTGGTGTAACATTTTGGCAACACGGAAGTTTGCATGAGCTTCTGCGTCACCATTGCTAGGCAATGTAGTGATGACCTTCGCTTTCCAGCCAGCTTCTATCTCCTTCTGACTCAAGCTGTCAGACAAATTTGTTTTTCCCTGCACTTCTCTGCAAACATTGATTTCAAATTAATTGGCCTCAGAAATGTTAAAATCGCCAGGTATCACCAGTTTGCTGGATACTGGGTTGCATTAAAGTAGCCAGTCGCCAAGCTATCCATATGAAGCCGTCAATTCGCCGCTTTGCCGCAAAATCGCCACGCCTGGCAACCCTGAATCCCGGCAAGCAGCACGTCACATGATGCCGGTAATACAGTTACCTCGATTTTGCTGGAGAGGATGACCTTGGTGTTGCCAGTTCGCGCATAATGCGGGTCCCACACGATGCTTCCAACGTTGTTTACAACGTTTTATACAACGTTCGACACCCCACAATTGGCCAATGTGTCTCCTACACGATGGGATGAACTTTTTAGTCTCTGACGTTCGACGCATGGTGGTGCCAACGCCTATTATTGGTGTCAGTGTTGCGCTTGAACCTTTACAAATGAAAGAAAAATTATACAAAATAAACGAGCAAATTTTCGAGCGTCGAAAAATAATTTCAGGTCTGTCCTCGGCGACCAAAACTTAAGTCTGTCAGAAGTCAGAAGCCTCAAAAATGTCGAAAAACGCAGTTTGACCGTTTCAAAAACTGCAGAGCTTTTTCGTCATTTTCATAGTAGTAATCTAGGGTCAAAATTTCATCAAAATCCTGATAGTACTTTCAGAGATCATTTATTTAATCTTTTTCGTTAGTTATGAAATGTAAGTCAATATATTGCTCAACTAGTCTGGCATTACAACAGGACATTACAATGAAACAACTGTATGCACTTGATAATTTATTAAAATACATATCCACTACAATCACAACAAACAAATAAATAATGTTTGTCGCCGCTATTGGTTCTGACCTAAAATCATCAAACACATCTCGTGTGGGAGCGTAACGAACCATGCTTCCAACGTTGTAAGGTCCTTTGACGCGGGTCAAATTTACCGACAAGAGGTTGGACACATGCAATCCGTCAGCGCTCTCCCACATGATGTGGCGAATGGTCATGTGTCCAACGTTGTAAGGCATTCGTCATATCGTGTGGGAGCGGTTTAAGACGTTTCACCCCCCGGACTGACGGGTTCCGATAAGGATAGATATATAGCAAATTTAATTTTACCAGAAAAAGACGGATTATTTGAACGGATAGAACTAAGCGAGTAAGGGAACAAACATGGCAATATGCGTCGTTGCCGTATCTATTTTACGAAAAACCAAATCTAATACCATTAAAAACAGCAAGAAATATTTTGATGTATACAGAAATGTGATTCAATAATTAAGACTATTTTGAATGCAGTAATGCACTCGCACCTCATTAGCAGTGGTATTTATTTTCACGCTCTGGCAACGCCGCATTTTGTTTACAAATATTTGACATTTTTTGGTACCGGCTTTGAATTTGACGATTTTGCAGAGTGGCTTCTTTGTATTGATAAATTCCACTGTTGACCTGCAACTTGGAGCAAATTCACTATGTCTTTATGTTATTGTTGTAAGTATATTTTGTTTATACCTTATTTGCATTTTAAAGACGAGGGTTCCAATCCTGAACCAGATCCAGATTACACAGAGTACATGACTGGGAAGAAGATATCAGCAGATGGTATGCCTGGATTGGACCTCTCAGACCCCAAGCAGTTAGCAGAGTTTGCTAGACCTGGTTTGAAGAGTCCTCGGATTCGCAGGCCGAATCAAGATAGTACTGATCGTACTATTGGTGAGTATATGGTTAGATTGGTATCTGACTTTTTTCAACAAAATGAAAATTTCCTGAAATGGTTGACAAATCTTCTAAATTTTGCTGCTCTCTTTACTCATGTTTTCCAGAAATGCTAATTTTGAGATGCTACACAACATAGTAACACAATCTATATTTTCCACTTGCTTTTAGAAGTGCTTCTTAAGTTGAGCAGCATCCCCACTAAAAAGCTATCAAACTACTCATTATTCTCTAATTTTTCCCCCTAAAATATGTATTTTTCCCAGTATTTTTTTTTTGAGGGTTTCTACAATTCATAGTATAAATGTAGATATGTGATTTCTGACATCAGAGAGCTGTAATTATGGAGCACCCAATATTGTCTCTGTGGTTTTACTCAGCCATCTCTCGGTTAAATTTGACAGACTGTCATAGACATGTTATATGGTCGTCAAATGCTGTTTGCTGCACCAAGTGGCAAACATCACATCAATCCGTTCAGGTGCTGATTTCACAATATTTCAACATTTTCTCAGGCATCCTACATTCACTTTTACCTTTTGGGTTGTGATGTTGAGCCACAGCATAAATGAATAAGTCGTGCTTTTAGTATCGCATTAGCGTTATCAGATAAATTGTATTCCTGTCATGTAGATCGTACGAACAAGAATCGCTTCAGTGTAGACCAGGCAAGAGCTTTCTATAAAGGCTGACATTCGCCTCCAGAAGGCTTGATGTTACGCAACTCCATTTTTAGATGCTCTACTCTAATAGAGCAGCGCAGTGAATTTGAAGTGATTGAATCAGGGATCCACCGAGTGCTCGGTTTACATACTCGGCGCTTTTTTACCAGGTTGTGTCGGATATTAAATCAAATAAATTCTCTCGTGGTGTGCAAAGTCTAAGCACATAATGTCTCTTTTCACACCTTGATATGTTTTATGTGCCATCAAAAATTCGTCAACATTTTTGAAACCACTGACGCTAATAAGATGTTATTCTATGGCAGTCAGGTAAAGTTGTACTTTGTCACGTATTTCTAGCATTTGCAATTAATGCAAAATAATAAATCTCGAAAGCCTTGAGAAAGTAAGGGGTTCATGTAGTGATTTTCTGGGAGCACCAGAATTGAAATGTTTATAACATGTATGTTAATTATGTGTGCTTTTTGCTTTCTCAATGTAACTTGCCACAGCAAGGAGGAAATCACACTTGAGTTTTTTTAAGAGTACTTTCAGAGTTTGATGTAATTTTGACACAAGGTTACTGAATATGTCTAAGCAGAAAACTCTATACTTTCTGAAAATAATTGTAATAGGAAAGCAAGCACCATTAGCTTGGGTATTAGTTCGTCATACATGCAAAAGCTCTATAGCTTTTAAAAATAAAATAGAGACCGGTTGTTCCATAAAGTTTGCATATTTAGCATGCTTTCGAGTGCAATTTTACGGATTTTTAGAGAAAATTTGCTACCTGCGGGCGCCCAGGTGTCCATTGAGATCTTGCTGGCTTTTGGGAGTAGTCTGCTGTTTTTCCAAATTCTAATTGAAATTTAAATTCTTTTTTCGGCGTATATCAACTATCAAATCACAATAGAGGCACTACAAAAAAAAGACCCAAACATGCTAAAATTAGACAAAATGCATAAAGTATCGTCATGAGTCAGGACATATTGGAATGAAACATCAAATAAATTCAGATTTAGAATTAATTCAGACAATTAAAATTTTTTCCACAGAGTCATTGTATACATATACAGTAATGGACAAAAGTATATAGACAAATTAATATTGTGCTGTATTTCTTTTTTAACTTGTTTTATTAATACACCAACCTGTATACATAGACTCCCTTCAATAAAAAATTAATCAAAAAAAAAACTGGAACTATGAAGGACAAAAATATATAGACAAAGCAAAACAATTATAGAAAAAAGAAGCAAAGTTCATTGAATTATAGAAAACCAACCATGTTTGTGTTAATATTTTGTAGCATAACCATTATTATCAATCACCGCCTGGCATCGTCTCGGCATAGATTGTAGAAGTTTCTTGATATAAGATTCATCAATCTGTCTCCACTTTTGCTCTAAAGCGGCAAAAAGTTCATCCTTGTTTGAATAATTTTTATCTCGTTTTTGCTTATCTAAGTATTCCCATAGATTTTCAATGGGGTTTATATCGGGAGACTGTGAAGACCATTTGAGAACTGGTATTTTTCAATCCAGAAAGAATTACATTGCGAGATTTGAAGTGTGCTTCGGGTCATTATCTTGCTGGAAGATTGATCTTAAGGGCATATTGTCTTCCATATAGGGTAACATGACATGCTTTAGTATGTCTGTGTATACAAACTTATCCATAATGCCATCTATTCTATGTAATGTTCCCATCCCAAACCCCGAAAAGCACCCCCAAACCATAACAGACCCGCCTCGATGTTTGACAGTGGGCAAAGTGTACTTGGGTACAATCTTTGTCCACAAGGACGTCTAACGTAATGAACACCATCTGATCTAAACATATTGAACTTGGATTCGTCACTGAAACCTACCCTCTTCCAGTCACAGATGCTCCAATCACGATGCAACCGTGCAAATTGTAATCGGTCCTTACGGTTTTTCCTCGGGATTAGCGGCTTTTTACTCGAGCGAAGTGCAAATAACTTCAAATCATTTAATCTTCTACTTATAGTTTTAGTAGAAACACTGACAATTCCTTTTGTCCCTATTTCGGCTTTTATTTGTCTTGGGGTTTTAAACGGATCTTTGGACGAAATTACTTTTATTAATCTAACTGATCTAGCATTTGGTTTTCTATAGGCCGGCCACTCCTCTTAGAGACTTCCAAGATACCTTTTTCTTTATATTTGTTCAATATTTTCAAACTACTTTACGCTTCAGCTTCAAATTTTTGGCGATGTCGACTTGACGTTGACCATCTTTGTATAACTCAATGATCTTAGTTTTCACATCCAAAGAAATTTCTAAACCACGCGGCACGGGTCTTAAAATCACTCAACTTATTCCACAATACTTGATGAACACAAACTAATCCTCTTCTGACACGAAACTGTACTAAACTAATTTTGAAAACATTTGTCTACATATTTTTGTCCCTCATAAAAAAATGCTTATATTCAAACGTGTATTGTGTTCATTGCAGATAATGAAAAAACAAGGAATTTATTTTTTCTACTAATAACGCATTTGTTTATGGAGCAATGAAGTATGAATTCGTTTTCTAAAGGTATTTAGGTAAATATTCATATTTGAGTATGTACTGTCGTCCATTACTGTACATATACTCCCAGAACTAAGGATGTTCCTTTTAAAAAAGAAAATTATAATTATTCAAGTAGCAAGCTAGTATTTTGCCTAAACAACTATGCTTCTGAACTCAATAGTGTTGGAGCTTTGCACTAGTCGGTAAAATGCCCCTAGTTCGTGGAGTACCGGGTGCAAACAGAGTACTCGGTTCACGCCTCATTGTATCCATATTAACCGCTCATCATCGCCGCGCATTTAACCTCCGTTTAACATAAAAAATGCATCCTGTTCTCCGCACTGTTAGCGTCTTCATAACATGTCACTCTTTTAAGGTGGCGTCAGCGTTGGCCAATTGTGTAAATGGCATTCCTGTACTGCAAATAGTTGAACAACAATCATGTCAACGCCTTTTTGCTGGTCAAGCTATGAG
Source organism: Acanthoscelides obtectus (assembly GCA_963669975.1). Taxonomy (NCBI): domain Eukaryota; kingdom Metazoa; phylum Arthropoda; class Insecta; order Coleoptera; family Chrysomelidae; genus Acanthoscelides; species Acanthoscelides obtectus. The sequence continues at coordinate 15,361,033 of CAVLJG010000010.1, forward strand.
CGCGCTGTAAAGGACGAAAATTACCGTCAAGTAACTCCTGTTTATCAGATGCTCTATTTCATTCTCGCGTCGCCTTTTTAGCGTCCATATAACATGATTATTGCACACATTTAGGTTATACTAACGAATAGCAGTATCAAAGCTATAGCAACAATATTATTTATCCTCAAGTCATACATTTGAAAATGAACCTATCTGCTAACATATTTCAAATCAACAGTGAAATCGTGGCAGATCTACTATTAATTGATTGTAAAGTTTCTTCGCAACTTGTAGCGTGCCCGCACAAAGGTTGTAACAAGATGTTCAGGGATAATTCTGCGATGAGGAAGCATCTGCACACGCATGGACCACGTGTGCACGTATGCGCTGAATGCGGCAAGGCTTTCGTCGAATCCAGCAAGTTGAAGAGGCACCAGCTGGTGCACACGGGGGAGAAGCCCTTCCAGTGCACATTCGAAGGGTGCGGCAAACGCTTCAGTTTAGATTTCAACCTCAGGTGAGATAAGTAGCTGATAATGCAGTACCATAGGCAGGTTAACAGATTTTTTAAGCAGTTTAATAGTTGATATTTGTTCTATTAGACCAAAAAAATGATACTATAGTGGATACCAAATAAAACCCGATGCACGTCATCGATCTGGAGCTGTGCGCTGTTGCCAGAATTGATATGAGCTCTTTACACCGACTGTTAAGTTGTTTTGGCATTTTGGATACTTTATACCACTTCACAGTAACTTTTGTTCTGAAAAGAACAACTTTTAATTGGCAAGGCAACGATTCAAAGCTCAAATAGCGCAAAACTCACAAACTAAACAATAAAGAACTAATAGTACGACAAAAGGACAATGGCAACTGATGTCAACAAATGAGAAGTGGCAACCTCACATTTCTCTGTACGGCACTACCAACCGAATCGAGACGGGGAAATTTAAACTTCAAGTAGAAATGTCACATTGAATGTAGTCAACTGTTGGTAACCATGATTTTTATGAATGACATCACCTATGACGTGCATCGGATTTTATTTGGTATCCACTATATGTATTTTTTTGAGTCCAATAAAATCGTGAAATTTTAATCACCATTTGTAATGATTAAATATCTTAATTAAATTAAAGAACAAAATTGCTGCACAAGATTGTGCCCTTTTTGGGTTATCCACGTCCTCTCGAGTATCCATCAGGGTAGAATATCTAGTAATATCCAAAAATATCAAAATTTCCAATAACGACAAACGACACAATTCTGACGGATCCGTCAACGCCAGGTAGACAGAGCCGTATTTTATTTTGGTTTTTTGCAAGCTATAGATTCATTTTGTGCTTGCTAACAACTCTTTTATTTAGAAAAGTCCATTTGCATACAAAAAAAATGCTACAAGAAAGTTTTACTAGATTCACACACCATTATTACCAACGTTGAAGACAAATACAGATGTCTCGTGCTGATCCTCAGTTCAGTAGTTGAAGGCAAAAAATTACTCACTTTGTGTCAATTTTCGGCAAATTTGTGCTTCTTCGAATCCAACGTCCTTGATTGTTTTTTCAATAAAACGAGAAAAAGTTAGTCCACGAGTGTCATACGGATTTCGTTTCTTTGTTTAAAATAAAATTTGTATTTCCTAAACCAAGTACTGTAAGAAATACTCATTTATTCTATGAAATTAGATATGGGTCAACTAGCCTATTGCGTATCTTTAGGGGCGTTTCAACTCGGTAGTTAACGGTCAAGTTGATTCCAAAATTTTTTTTCTTAAGAACATTTTAAAAGTTATTTCAGTTATTTCATATTAGCGCCTAAAAATATAGACCCTTGAACAATGCTTTACTACAAATTCGTCATTTATTGTTCTTTTATACTACGTGTACCATAATCCATGATAGTCCGACACACGCCGAACACTGCAGCTTCATTGGGAAAAATATTCTGAGCAACTTTTTCCTTTATATTTTCTTTGTATGTCCTAAAACAGGGTAAATTTTTGGCCGAAGCCAATGTTTGGATCAATCATAAACAATGAACTGAGTCTCTGGCTCCGCTTCTTAGTTAAGCAATGTGATTTGCATTGATTGCATGATAATTTAGAGTACCTAATTGCTAACTGTTTCAACTGTTCCTAAATTCGATGACTCCTATTTTCACCGCATCACCACACAGTTTTAGCAATGACACGTGTTTGTAAACGTTAACTTTAACCCTATTTGACATTTACGTCGATTGCTACGTTCAATTGCACCCAGCTGGCAATTAGCACAGCTCTGCACAACTTATTTCATCCACGGAGTCAGAAAGCATTGGGAGTGACTTCTGTCGATAAATTTGAAGGATTCAGTTGACATCTAGCGTTAGGTTAAGCACTAAATCTTAGCAGCTGAATGAATAACTACCTATGTTGACCCGTTCGTTGAGTGGAACTTATCTTGTTTCAGGACACATGTCAGGATCCATACGGGTGATCGGCCATATGTATGTCCGTTCGATGGTTGCAACAAGAAATTTGCTCAGTCTACCAATCTTAAGAGTCATATCTTAACTCATGCTAAAGCTAAGTGAGTACTTATAAATTTGATGAAAGACATCTCATCTAAAATGTCGCTTTTTTCATGCAGGTCTAGGAATAATATGCAGAGGCAACCAAATACCATACAAATGATACAATCACCTTTTGTACAAGTCGAAGTAGCTGATCCTGATTACATTGTTTATACAGATTAAAACTGGTAAGTAATCTGGCCTACCTTAAGGGAACGCATTATTGTGTGATTCAAGGTTATTTTAAAGCGTTAAACGGTTTCCTTGAGAAATGGTTTTGTAATATTTCTGGGAGTAGGTTTCATGCCAGTTATCAGGGGATCCGAGCTCAATAATAACCTATTTATGATATGATAGATTGCAAGACTCTCTGCTGAACTTCCGAGCATAATTTTGGCGGTATAACTGAAAGTGTTTATTGCGAGTCTCTGCGGCATCTTCTAACATCATTCCTATAGGCAATAAAGTTTTTTCAATGACGATGGGTCAATGGAGCAGTATTTTGTGAAGAGTTGGTGTCATTGGATACCACGAATATAATTAAACGTACAGTTGTGCCGTATCCAAACTAAATATTTCAAGTTTCTGTTTGTCTATTTTATGGCCGCTTGATATCGCTTCTAAAATTACTTTAAGATGAAAAAGGAGACGGGAATCTATACCGGTTATCGTTGCTGATAGCTCATGATCCGTAAAAAATCTCCTGCTGGTATTCCCAGCATTGTTGCTCCCGAAACCAGCTTTTGGAAAATCAGCTATAAAACCCATTTGGGATATAAATTCCTTTTGTATCTCCAATTTCGTTTGTTGAACTATTTGTTTATCTCGTTTACTTCTGAATTGCCATTTCTTCACTGGCAAACAGTCTTATTCTGGCATGCAAAATTGATAAGCCAAATTTTAAGGAATCTTCATTACAAGGACGTTTGTTTGATAAATCGTAGAAGTCTTTGGATGTAGCACCGCAAATACAGCATTTCATCGTGGATTTTGTGTTGGTTGCGGCATTACACACTTTCGCATCAACCATTGTGAGCATCATTACATGTTTTACTAGAAAGCTTTTGTTTAATTGCGTCAACCTGTGTCGGTTCCAAAAACTTTATTTTGTTTTCTATATAATTAATTTCGTCGTTTGTGATATCTACTGTTTCTTTCACAAATCTTATGCGAATGGGTCGAAGAAGGCAACGGGTTTCGTCATATCATCTTACTGCCTTCGCTAGAAGACAACTATAACGGAACAAATGAACTTTGGAATATATTTGCATCAGAATCGAAGTTATTTTCAAATTTTTGATTAAATGTTGTTTGCTGTGACTCATCACATCCCCATTTATACAGGGTGACTTCGAAGTTGAGTCATTTATTTTAACAGTGAGTAGATCTGATCAAAAGAAATGTTTTTTTCCTTTACCATTTTTCTGGTAAAATTAAAGTAACAAAGTTATAGCCCTTTGGAAGTTTGAGTACCGCCCTGTCTCAATAATAATATTATGTGTCGTGTTTGGCAACAAAGGATATAATCCGCCTTATCGGTTCATCGCATCGGAAACAAAAAAACGAAAGAATTTGGAACGATGTTGTATACAGTCAGTGTCAGTCTGTAACGCGTGTGAATAGTGGTTTCTGTTGCGTGGCTCAAACGAAATCAAAAATGGTACATGTTTACGAAAATGCTGAACCTGTGGACATGATTCTTATTTACTCGGCATCACGGATTTATCTGAATGGGTTTCCCAATCGAGTGCAACCAACCCCTCGTGTCTTTGTTAATGTAGTACAAAGGGCTCGTGAATCAGGTGACTTAAGACCTCACAGGGGAGGGCATGCCGGTGCTCCAAGACCGCACGATCAAATACAGGTCCGCACTGAAATACTTGTCGGGAGGATACTTTATAAAACAAGGTAACATTTTTTTTTTATTTTTACACACATATTTTGGTTTATCTTCCTTCTACAATCATTATCTGAAAATTAATGACTCAACTTCAAAGTCACCCTGTATGTCAAAATTAGCGTGTTTCTTTCTTCACTATTTAAATTCTGGAGAACATCTGTCAAATGCAACAAAAGCAGCGAAGCAGTATGATTTAATAAATCTTGAAGATTAGTTCAGCGCCAGTAGCAGTGATTTTATAAGATTCTTGTACAGGATAACAGTCTTTTTTAGCCTTTTGTAAGATCGTATAGCATGGGTATAGTTTCTTGTTAAAACTTCTAATTGTATCATACTGTCTTGTAGTCAGGCCAGCTTCGACAAACATAGACAATGCTTTCATTGGGGTTAATACGGTTGATGCTTTCCGTCATTTCGATATTTTTTGCTCGCGTTAGAGATTGCATTAGGTCTTTTATCACCTTTGAAGCATCAGTCTTGCCCTCAGAACGTAACTTCGTATGAGTGTCAAAAGTCAACTCTTCAGAGCTTATTTCACCACGGAATGCTTCTGTTTTTCGTCTTTTACTTCGCTCGCTAATATTACTAAAAGATTTCTGTGGGCGCCCTGGTCGTGATTTTGTTTGTGGTATTTCAAATGACATTTGGAGCCAACGATTATTTCTTTTAAGGAAAAGATCTATGTAATGTGCGGCAATCCATCTACTTTTTTTTCTGATTTTAGATTTGACAATTTGTGTAACTTCTTTTCGTTGTTCTTCTGAATATTTTTGAGAATTCAACAGAAAAGATTCAGCATAGTCCAATGTCGTTATTGGGATACCCTTGCATAGTGTAATTTTTTTTTTCGGATAATGATCTTGACTCCATAGGGCCCTATAAAGAAAGAAAAGAAATGGCTTAAACGAACGTTCATCTTTTTGGCGATTATACTAAATTTGGTTGAAGTTGGAAACATTTTCTGTCGATAAGCCAAGATCTAATTATATATATGAGACCAAAATCATAACCGGGATACATTCAGAAATTCATCAAAACCATTCGAGTTTAATTAATATCGAAAGGTAAAAATGATTGGAACATAGATTTCGAGAAAACGTCATTTTTTCTAATAAATCAGCTATTATTACAATTAAAATTGACAAAATAGGTTGTACATACCTGCCTCAGAAACGTCCATGTTGAAAAACTGGTACACGATTCGTAATAACTTGTTAAAACTTTGAAGAATGATGAAATTCGCACCGAGACTACTGGTGAGAAATAGCAGTGGGTAAACCAAAAAGTGTGGGGCTTTTTGTAGCATCTGTACCGGCATCTTAGGCACATACCAGTTTTGCGATACGAGCTATTCTTCAAAATCGACTTTTGTCCGGATTTTTAATTCAAATACTCGGTATGTGCGACGTGGAAAGAGCAAAGGCTCCACAACCTTAATGCGGAGCTTAGGTCAAAGAAGGCCAAGAAAGAGGCCGTCCGTAAAATTCGAGAACCGACAGTTGGAAGAAATGTCCACCACGCCCTTCCGCGACGTGTACGCGATCGAGTCACTTCAGGAAAAAGGGGGAGGGGGTAGCTTGCTCAGCAGCACACACTGGGAAAACAAGTGCAGTGCTTGGGCCACGCAGCGTCACTCCAAGCCAGGGGGCGGGAAAGGGGGGAGGAGCCGGTTACTTTTCCCCCCACTCCTCAAGGTTTGATGTTGCCTGGAACTAGGGTGGTGGTGGGATCGCATAGGGTAGGAAAGTGTGTGTGTGTGTGAGTGAGATAGAGATCTCAGTAGCTCACAGGACTCCGAACTGTGAGCATCTTCTGAAGATGCCGACCACTCGTGTCAAGTAAAAATATTTTACCCAAAAAAAAAACAACCAAACAACATTGGATGATGGTCGCGGAAGCCTTTCGCATTTCATTTTTCTTAATTGCTCGGTGCTCGGTTTTTCAGTGCCTCTTCCATTGACTCTGTTTTCTTTGGTTAAAACCACAACAATGAACCTTGTATTTTTGATTTCAGGTCAGGTGCCATGTAAATAATAGTTGTAAGTTGAACTCCTATTTTTAGAACGTGAGGGAGCATATGGGATGTATGCAATGTTTACAACTTTGTACACATTTTGATATGCCGTTCTAAATTCGTATAATTTCAAAGTGGATTGGAACTACTTAACAAAATTTATCAACATCAACAAGGCCTGTCCAATGAGCATAGATTGTATTTTTGATGAATTTCGATTTTGTTATAGTAACTATTTACATTGCGATTAAAATTAGATTTTGTTCTTTGTACAGTCAATCAATTGATTTGTGTTTTGCACTATGTTCCAAACTTGACTCGAAGTTTTCGAAAATTTGATCTATGCCGGCCATGTGAATCTGAAATTCGGCTTACACGTTGAAAACTTGACAGACTGTCAAAAGCAGTGTTAGTCCAAGATTTGGAATTTGAAGTGCTTTTGTATTTTATAAGTACAATTAAGAATTGACTGAATTTTTTGTATTCAGGTATATTTTGTACTGTAATGGTATTTAAGTGATTGTGATTTATTTTCTCCTGAAGTTTACGCGTTATTTATAATTACGTGCATTAAGTGAATTGTAAAATATCTAGGTGTACATAAAAGAGTAATACATAATTTTTCACAAACAGCATTTCTCTTTACTTACCTTGTTACCAACATTTGAATCAACATTCACATATTAAACTATATGGAACATTTCTTTTACATTAGCGTTAGTGTCAATGTTGAAACAATACTATAGCTAAATAAGACCGTTCATGCAACTTTAATGCTAAACTTTTTCATGCGAGAAATGTCAAATTAAATTAATATTCCACCAAACAGTCAGTACGGCCTGGACCGTAAAAGCTTTTTCCTATGACTTTTAACATAGGCTTATATTAAAATTATTTTTGATTATATAAAAGGTTTTGGTGAAAAAATAATGATTTTTGATTTTGGGGGTTTAACTGAAGGTTATGACTTTGCGAACTCACTAATTAGGTTTAAGATCCTCATTGACCTCGGCAGGGGTACCACGTAATTAGAAAAGTGACATTATGTCGTTTTTTTGACATTATGTAGGTTTTACAAGACGTCAACTTGGAACTAGCTGTCGTTCACTTCATGCTCACTTGTAGCAAGCGCGGAATGAGGTATTTGCACACTAGCCTTCTTAGTCAACAAGTTGGCATTTTATAGCTTTTTTTAACATAGTTTTTTTACGTAATCACCCTGCCGATGTCTTAACAAATCTCTTATCACTCGCATGTATCTGAACTCTCGGAAAGACTGAGGCATCCTCCCAATAAGGAGGCTTCAAGTGATGGATTCATGTTTCATTCCTGGGAGGCGAATAAGAAAACCTTCACTTACTAGTCCGCTAGTTTCATTATTCCACGAGGCATACCGGCAGGGGTATTACGTAACTTCATGCTCACTTGTAACAAGCGCGGAATGAACTATTTGCACACTAGCCTACCTAGTCATCAAGTTGACATTTTATCGATTTTTTGTTGACATTATATAGGTCGCCTATATCAGAAAAATATATTTTCAAATCAAAGTTTAAGACCTAAGTGTCAACTGGCCTATTATTGGTATGGTTTATAGAATACCACAAGGGTACTACCAGAGGCAAAAAAACAGGTCTCATCAATGCCAACTTGACTCCTATGTGCAAGACCAAAAGGACATCACTAAGGAAAGGTGCCTTTACTTTTTGGTTCCATTGAAAATGACCCCATTTTCTGGAACGTGTCATTACTGGTGAAGAGTCTTGGGTGATTGAGTTCGACCCAGAAACCAAGCGCCTGACCATGGATTGTCACACTCCAACTTCTCCAAGGCCAAAAAAAGCAATAAAGACGAAGTCGAAGATCAAATGATGCTGATTTGTTTTTTCGATGTACAGGGTGTCCGCAAAGTTGGGGTTTTCCTTTTCAGAAACAACTACCCTTGAAATAACAAAGGTAATGTGTAGTGAAACGAGGGCGACCAAGTAAAAAAAATAAAGGAAAAAGTACTCACTCTCCAGTTGACGAGAAGGGCTAAGTACGTCTCTGCCCGAAATCATACCGCTCCAACAGAAAATGAAATCCCACGAACAGAGGTAACAAATATGACGGCGTTGCCGCGTTTTCAGTTTTTAGGTAAACGTACTTTATAGGTATTGCTCGAAGTTATCGCCGTTTGATTCAAAAACACGGGTGCGTGCACGACGTAGCCATGCATCGGTGCAGGCTTTGAGAATGGAGTCCGTCCCCCGAATGAAAGCACCAGCTTGTTCAATTCTGAGACGAAGTTCGTCACCGTATGCACTTCAGTTTTGTATACTAAGCGTTTCATTTCTCCCCAAAGAAAAAAATCACATGGTGTTAAGTCTGGAGATCGCGGAGGCCACGCTACGGGTCCATTACGTCCGATCCACCTATTCGGAAATAATTCATTCAAAAACTCACGCACTTCGCGTCTAAAATGGGGCGGTGCACCATCGTGCAGAAACCACATTGATTGTCTTACACTTAATGGCACATCTTCTAAGAAGGAATTCAAAATGTTGCATAAAAAGACTAGGTATTGCATCCCGTCCAATCGATTTGGGAGAATAAATGGTCCAATGAGCATACCGTTCACCATACCAGCCCAAACATTCACCGAAAATGTTTGTTGAAAATGTGCCCGACGCACAGCGTGCGGATTTTCTACTGGCCAAACATGAGTGTTGCGAAAGTTATTCACCACATTACGCGTGAACGTAGATTCGTCTGTCACCAATATGCACTTCAAAAAGTCCGGATTATTGTCATGTTGATGCAACAACCACTCACAAAACCGCACTCTTGCTGGAAAATCGTCAGGTTGAAGGGCTTGTACACGTTGGACGTGAAACGGATACAGCCCCTCTTCACGCAGCGTTTGCCACACTTTAGTTTTTGATACTTGCACTTCTCTAGCCACGTCTCTAGTGCTTGTTGAGGTATTCTCGCCTACGCGATTACGGTTGAAGGTTGCATACTGACCCCGACCCAGTTCTGTCGTGGATTGAGCAAGTGACCTTGTACCACTCGGTGATGTCGCGGGTCGCGGCTACAGGACGGTATTAAGATATTTTTGATGTTGCATAGCCCTTTATCTCGGTTCCCTTAAGACATTGGTGTATATGGTACTAAGAAAAATTGCTTATGTTTTCAAGATCTACACGTCGTGTAAGGGAAAACCCCAACTTTGCGGACACCCTGTATACGGAATCGTCCACAGTTTCTACTTCAAGGTCACACGGTGATTCGACATTTTTACCGGGAGGTTCTTGAAAAACTTCGATAAAGGGTCATTCGTGTCAACATAAGAACAACTAGTTTTAAGCCAGTATAAACATGCCTGTGGCTCCTCAGCCTCCCTATTCGCCTGACTTGAATCCTCGTCACTTTTTTCTCTTCCTGAAGTTGAAAAATCACCTCGAGGGAACTCATTTTGGGACAATCGAAATCATTCAATCCGCTGTAAACGACCAGTAGAAGGCTATTCCAGTATCGGAGATCCAGTACTGCTATGAGGAATGGAAGAACAGTCTCCGACACTGTGAAGCTTCAGAAGGTTATATTTGAATGCTTAATTTACAGACCTCGTACGTGTGAAACTTATGCCAAACCTGTGTCATTATAAAATACAAATGTCGCCTTGTCTCCGCCCCCTGACAGTTTTTTGATATCCAAAAGCGATTATAATAGCGCCTCCTTAGATTCTATCTCGATGGATATAACTGAAGTTTCCTTTAATGTGCATCTCATATGTAGCTTTCACACTTTTAATTAAAATAGTATATATACTCTATATTCTTAGAAGCTTTATTCATAAAAGAAAATGACTGACAGAAGACTGCAGAGGAAACATGTAATTTTGATGAAAATAGTATTGTAATATTCTGATTCGAAAAGCTCATAACCAAAAAGAATAGAATGTATAGTAAAACACGATAAAGTCGGCGGATTAAGTGACACAGAATTAGTGTTACTGAAACCCGATATGCTACTGAATTTCAACAAATTCACACTATTGCGTGGAAACGGCGGTTGTCTCGCAAACGGGAGGAATTTGAAAAACGTTAGTTATTGGAAATAACTCTTCTGAAGCATTTTTTCTTAGGCTAGCACTGGTTTTTCCATCCTATCCTTTTTGATATGACTGTAAATTCACCTTAAATACACTGATAATATACATTTGATTCTGTACCACTACTAAAACATAAAAACTAAAGGGAAACTATCGATACATCACATATTTGGAATTTTTTATATAAAAAGTATAAAAAAGATATTCAGAAAGGAATAACACAAATACTTGCGAGTACCTGTATTAATTCATATTTAGTCGGTAGAGGAGGGGAAGAAACTTATTATACTTTTACATATATAATTATTGAAAACAGTACTCAAGCATATCACAAAGCATTAGTATGGTCACCGGGATATCTCTCATAATTGTCAACTTTTCAATGAATAGTACTGCTGTCTATTTCAACTCAGTCGTATATCAGAAATTAGCCTCATTGCAATGGGCTTGACACGATTTCATTTCTCAACACTGCATTATAATTCCGGCTGACTGGTGATTTAAAAATCTATAATTAAAACTGTCGACTTAGATCAAAATCATTTCATATTTCATTTAATCTGGCAGCAACTTTTCTTTCACACACTATGTGCCATGACAACGATAAAAACCAATAATAGTATAGAAACGAAATGAAGTTCTTCCCCACCCAGGAAATATTTCCTGAATTTAATGCAAATAGAGAATTTTTCAGTATTATTGAGACAAATATATAATAATAGTATACAAGGAATTCCTTAACACTAAAAATAGTACAGAAAACATCAAAACTACAATATGGAATAGTTACCTTAGTACCCATGAATAAGCGCATGGAATAAAAAACCGGTCCTCCATTTTCTATTTTAGTACCGCTAAAATTTGATTCTATTGAGATATATTGACCAAACTTTCACCAAATGAAAATAAATAAATCAAAGGTACTTTTTCCACTGCGTACAAAGGGTAATCGTAAAATTCATAAATACAACAAGAGCGCTGGATTTGAATTTGCCGCCATTTTTTTGTACAAATGGTATGGTGTCTTGATAACAGCTTGTCATGTCCAGACCACGCGATTGGACGTCATGGCAGTATTCAAACGAGCAATATTTAATTTTTTTTTTATACTCCAACTACCACGAAGGCCTAAAGCCTAAACACCCATGGGGTACCGTGGGGCTATAGGGGGATACAGGGGAAAGGGGGAACGCCACACGGACTCTGGCGCGTTAAACAGCCAGAGACCGTCTAACGGACAATCACAACATCCTTAGCCAAGACAAAAATTTCTCCTGGGACGGGATTCGAAACCGCACAGCGCACGGCGACAAAATTTGAGACAAAATTCACGTTGTTGAATGACCACTGTTCGTCGCCATCCTGGTGGGTCCCTGGAAAATATAGCAGCGCGGGAAAGTGTGGCCGATAATCCAGGCACTTCCATTTGACATCGTTGCCAAGAATTGAACCTTACTATTACCACTCTGCAACGAATTTTGACAAAAGATCTGTTCAGGTTCAACTGACCCAAGAACTCAAGCCAACGGACCATACGCAGCGACGAAATAGAGCCACAGTTGTGCGAAAACGTTATCCACAATTTTAAGAAAAGACTCGCCCTGTCCCAGAGGTTTTGTGGTTGCGATTTACCGGATGTCCTATTTCATGTTTAATCACAACTATTCCTCTTCATGTTGAAATATAAATACTCGCTTAGTTCGAAAAGAAATTGTGTTTTCCTTCAAAATCAAATATATAATATTGAAACATCCATTAATGAAACTATGCGATGCTCAAAGAGGTGAATACCATAGAAGCTAAATAAATGTATCGCAGGAAGCAAGCGATTCATATTTTAAAAATCAAGTGTTTTTTTCAGATGTAGTTTCCGATTACCCTTTGGCATTTAGCCGCATATAGCTGGAATTCGGACATAAAGTTAATTTACAAAAAAAAAGTACTACATTACATCACAATTATTAATTTATATACATATAAAAATTCCTGGGCAATATACAACGGAACAATATTAATGAATATATTTTATTAGACAAATCAACATACTTAGAGTATATCGCGTTTTTCAGTTATAAAACGAAAACGAAAATATTTGTTGAACATTCCTAACAATCCACGATATAAAGGGTATTCAAATACTTCTTTAGACTAGAAATCACACACAGTTATTGTTTTGAGTTAGCCAGTCAACAAATGTTTTGAATTTGAAATAAAGGTAGATGTAGCTTGGATACAGAAATCCGTAGCTTTAGCAGCATCAAAAGTTTGAAGCGGGAGCTCGCCTAGCATCTGTAGTATTGCAATGGATATATCACTCAAAATAGTATGTAATTTTTTACCTTATTCATCATTAAATAAGCCATTCACGCGTCGTTTGATCAAGAAAATTCAATACTCCTCCACGCCTACAAGAATCAAATTCATGTGGGCCTTACCATACTATTAAGAATTTTGAAATAGTGTATGTGAATAACGACTTGTGGATTGCATTTTGATGGGTTTCATGCAGTTCGCGAATAGATTAGCATGCTGTCTTAACCTGCTTGAATGTTTCTACGAAAACAACTTCACGCTTACCATGACGGCTCTTCATATATCTGTCATCACTGCCATTAATTGTTTATACTCTTCTTGGTTACATTACCGTTTACTTTGGAAGTTACAGTTAATTGGTGTACTCATTCCAAAAAGTCTAGGGTCACATGACAAATGATTCATTAAGCGTCAGTCACAAAAAGTCAGCTAGATAAGAGCTACAACTAACTAAAAATGGTCAGCATGTAAGTGCTTATTGTAAAGCTGTTATTTCTAGTATCAATGACGTTGGTTTCTTAAGGGCTTATCGTAAACTGTAACTTAGAACACTCAACAGCTGGTTACATATCTACCCAAGAGTAGCTTCTTGATTTTGACGTTTCTGCTTAGAATAGGTAAATGATTGTGCGAACAAACCCACCATATCATTGCAACACCCAGTACAATTCAATATTTTTCAAGGATCATTAAATGATAATATAGAATACTCTGATTTTTCGAGTCACCCGCTTCTTCATAGTTGCATGATCTTACTACTGCTGAAAGTTGTGTCAAATTGAAACGAAAAAGTTTCAAAGCCTCTATTAATGACTGCAAACTTGCGTTGTCAAGTCAGGAGGGAGAAAACGTATGGTAAAATTCATTTAAATTGTGTAGTGATGGAGGATGGATTAAAGCGGATTTTTGTAATAAACCTCATACCGTGCGAATCACTTACTGTTGGGATCGGCGGGTTTTCAATGTATACGAGTGACAGAGATGCGATAGAAGCATGTTAGAAATAGTGCGCACACAAGAGATTTGTTCCAACCTTGAGTCTTGGTATCGTACCACAACCACCCGTTTGTCATTTGATAGGATTTTATACTGATTATGCTTCCAGAATTGTTTCTGCGCTTGGAACGATTTTGAAATCGTTTTTGTGACCGATAGTCCCGTCACTACTCAACGCAAGGAAAGCCGGACAATAGTAATAAATTATCTTCTATCAATCAAGAACAATTATAGATTTAATAATAACGAACGAACAAAATTTACTATATTTTATATACTATATTACTATATTGTTCAACTATCTTGTACACTGCCAATGAAGCTGTATTCTCAAAATTACAAGTTGCAAAATAAAGCTATGAGAATAATATTGAATAAAAATAAGTACACAAAAATAAAATCTATGTTACAAGAATTGCAATGGTTGAATATAAAAAATTTCGCTACATAGAATTGAATAATCATTACCACAATTATTATACAAGAGGAAATATAGATTTTCATTTGCAAAATTGCAATACTAATATAACTAGCAAATCAATATTTCAGAAAGGAATTTAATGAACAAAATAATGATATAAAGTCTACTTGTAATTTAAAGATATTTAAAAGAAAATTAAAGGAATATTTCATGGACAATGAAAATTCTTAGAGATGCAAATTTTGTTTTCTTTCTGAATATCTGTATGTTATGTAATCGTTTAGTTTTTTACAAGAATGTAATTGTAGCATTCATGCTAAATAAATCTTCAACAACAACGAACATACAGCTATTAGAGCACATTTACAGTTTGGATGGAGGTTAGAGGCAGTCACCTGACAACAGTTCTACTGTGCAGGTAAGTTCCTTTGATTCCCCTTTCAATGAAGGTACCGAGAGTTCACTGTAACACAACTGTTCCGGAACGATCCCAACATTGATTGGAAAGTTTCCCAAACGGGTTGGAACCAAACTAATTAATGACGACGTTGTTTGACACGGCAGCGAGGAAGGCCAAGGAACACTCTTTCCAACATACGGGGCTTGTTCAATAAGTACCTGCATTTGACAACAGAGGGCGTTCCTTTTTTTATACTCCAACCACCACGAACGCCTATGCCTAAACACCCATGTGGGGCTATAGGGGGATACAGGGGAAAGGGGGAACGCTACACGGACTCTGGCGAGGGAACACGTGTGCACATTCTGGCCCCGCCTACGAGATCCCCCGGGTGGTACCTCTGCGTTCGACAGTCAGAGACCGTCTACCACCTACGGACAATCACAACATCCAAGAGAAAAATTTCTCTTGGGACGGGATTCGAACCCGCACAGCGCACGGCGACTGATCAGGAGACCGAAGAGTCTACTACTGCGGACACCGCTGCTGCCTAGGTTCCTGAGGGTAGTTGGTGTCATCATCGTGTGCTGCCACCTATCAAACGACGGCGCAACAAATTTCAGACTGATTGATATGTTAGTTTGGAGTAACACGTGTTTCGTGATTTTCGCTTAGATTGAAAAAGAGCAATATCGTTCGGTAATTCGCTTTTTGTTTTTGGATGGGATATAGTGCGAGGAGATAAAAGCAAAGTTGGATGCTGTTTATGGGAACACTTCGCCATCTATGGCCTCAGTTAGATATTGGTCCAACGAATTTAAACGTGGACGAACTTCCATTTTTGATGAGCGATCAGGACGCCCGGCAGACGTGGTTACAGAGGAAATCATTCAAAAAGCCCACGACATGACTCTCGCTGATCGAAAAACGAAAGTGCGCGGCGTAGCAGAGACCGTAGGTGTGTCGACCGGAACGGCAATGAATATTTTACATACTGGGTGCCGTGATTGCTCACGGTGCACAAGCGGATGCGGCTGTTAATTTCGAATCAGTGTCAGAAACTAAGCAACGATCAAAACAATGGATTTCTCGCGGTGAATCTGCTCCAAAAAAAGGCGAAAACGGTCCCATCGGTCGGAAAGGTCATGGCAACGATTTCTTGGGATGGGAACGGCGTCATCCTCATGGATTTTCTAGAAAAAGGAAGGACGTTCACTGGAAAAAAAACTACAGTGAGTCGACAAAAATTGAAGGAGACGCGGCCACATTTGGCGAAAAAGAAGGTGCTGTTTCAGCACGATAACGCACCAGCACCTTCATCTGGAGTTATCGCCACCAAACCTCATGAATTGCGTTATGAAGTGCTGCCGCACCCTGCGCATTCACCCGATCTGGCCCCCTGCGACTTTTCTTATTCCCTAATATGAAGAAATGGCTCGCGGAAAACAAATTTTGCTCAAACGAGGAAGTGATCGCCGAGGCAGAGGCGTATTTTGGCGAGTTCGGCAAATCCTATTTTTTTGAGGGGTTAAAAAATGGCAGGAACGTTGGAAAAATGTATCTTTCTAAAAAGGGACTAGGTTGAAAAATATAAAAAATATTTTTGGAAAAAATAGTGTCTTCATTTCTAACACGGGTACTTGTTGAACCGCCCTCGTACGTGTTGCACGCTTCTCTCTCGTACACACTGAAACTCGGACGACCTCAACCGTAAACGATTCGTACGGTATATTAAACAGTGGTGTAATCGATAAACTTGTCATATCCTATTTTGTGGAACTTTGTGCGAGGAGGTGCATAGTACAGTTGAAAATTTCTCCCAGTAATATAAACTATTATCATGAGTTTGACAAACTGAGCATACCTGAGCTGCCCACTGGGTATATTACCCGCTTTACACGATCCAATAAATTGAACAATTTTTTAACCTTGAAGAAGTTGGAGCGTACAAACATAAAAATTGTTGTCAAGTTCTTTACAACAATAAATTCATGAATGAATTACCAGATTAGAGCTTGTTCTAATTTTGCGTCAATGTTTTGGCGAATTCTAGTTACTTTTGGTTCTTTTTCCTAGATAACCTTCGTTATTTGACGCGTTCATGTTATGTGATCTGAGATGAAAATTATATTCTCCACAGTTTGGCTTGGCGCTTTGGTTTTAATTTAGGATATAATATTTCATCAGGAACAATCAGGATGTAAGAATACTGTCAACTTTATATTGGTAAGGTTCATCATACAAAGGTTATGTTTCGGTATTTTTCCTTCACGTTGGTATCATAGGAAGTTGCTATATCTGATGATATGCTTGACTTTAATGAATTTGATCATGTAATTTCGCTCCCTGTTACCTTGAAGAAATTCTATTTTTCTGATTAATTTATTCGATTGTGTAAAGCAGCTAGTTTTATAATCGTTTAGACTGCAAGTTCAAATAGCTACTAATTTGTATTAGCGTGATTATCTTGACCCAGCGCTTCGTTAGACAGAAAATTTTATTATCACTAACTATAAACACTCCTAGTCTGCCATGTAGTTTATTGCAATATTTGTAAATGCACTACAAGGCGATTCACTATAATCATATTTCCATTGATAATATGCCCGTACATTCAGCAATATCAATCAAAACCTAAATCTGACACAACTTTCTTTTCATAAACACGGAACATCATTCATCTTACTCTATGGCTTTCTGCATGAAGTCCAAAAACCTTTTGGCGTACTGCTCTGGATCGCAGGTGCTTATGCCGTCTACATTCGAACCATACTTCACCTGAAAAACAGAAAATGTATATTAAAAATGATGTAGAAAATGCATAAATAAATCAGCCTACCAGCAAAATCAGATACAATATTCTGTACTTTTGTTTGTTTGTTTAAGATTTATTTAGCATAATTGCTACAATTACATTCTTCTAAAAAACTAAACAATTACATAATATACACATATTTAAAAAAAAATTGCATCTCTAAGAATTATTGTCCATGAAATATTCCTTTAATTTTCTTTTAAATATCTTCAAATTACAAGTAGACTCTATATAATTATTTAGTTTATTAAATTCAAGTAATCCTTTCTGAAATATTGATTTGCTAGTTATATTACTATTGCAATTTTGTAAATGAAAATCTATATTTCCTTTTGTAATGGGTGATTTTTTTGCTAGTATCTTTTTGGCAACACTGTTTTTGACAAATGACGCGTGAATCGTGTCTTGTGTCATTGTCAAACTTGTTCAGTTTGGTCTATAATTTAACCATGAATCGACTTACGAACGAACAACGCTTGCAAACTATTGAATTTTACTATCAAAATTCATGCTCGGTTAAGAGAGTGCATCGAGCACTGCTTCCAATTTATGGGCAATTTGGTCGGCCTACTGAGGCAGCTATTCGGAAGCTTGTGACTAAATTTCGAACCCAGTTTACATTATTGGATATTAAACCACCAACACGCAGACGTAGAGTGAGGACTGAAGAAAATATTGCGGCTGTATCCGCCAGTGTTAGTGATGACCGTGAAATGTCGATTCGCCGCCGTTCGCAGCAATTGGGCCTCTGTTACTCCACTACGTGGAAAATTTTGCGACAGGATTTGGGTGTAAAAAAGATACAGCTGGTGCAAGAATTGAAGTCACACGACCTCCCACAACGTTTCCAATTTGGTGAATGGGCGCTGGCAAAGTTGGAGGAAGATCCACATTTTTATCGAAAAAGTGTGTTCAGCGACGAAGCTCATTTCTGGTTGAATGGGTACGTTAACAAGCAAAATTGCCGCATCTGGATTGAAGACCAGCCAGAAGCATTGCAAGAGCTACCAATGCATCCCGAAAAAATCACACACTTTTTTTTGCCCAAAATGGAAGAGCTGGACTTGGCTGACATGTGGTTTCAACAAGACGGTTCCACATGCCACACCGCACACGAAACAATGGCCCTATTGAGAGGCGAGTTCGGTGAACAGTTTATCTCACGTTTGGGCCCGTCAATTGGCCGCCTAGATCGTGTGATTTAACGCGGTTGGAGTATTTCTTGTGGGGCCATGTTAAGGCTAATGTCTACAGGGATAAACCAGCAACGATTGACGCACTGGAAGCCAATATTGAAGCATTTATTCGTGAGATACCGGCCGATATGTTGGAGAGTGTGCCAAAATTGGACCTTGCACTTGGGCCATCTAAAGCGGAGCCGCGGCCAACATTTACATGAAATAATCTTTAAACATTAAATTATATCGACCGTTCTATCGACTCAAATAAAGATTTAATCGTTTTTTCAAAATTTTTGTGTTTTTTTGAAAATCAAATCCTATACCTTTTAAAAAACCACCCAATATAATAATTGTAGTAATGATTATTCAATTCTATGTAGTGTTCTAAATGTTCTGGCAAAAGATGATTTTTTATTTTAAATATAAAAATAAGAACCAAATATGATATGAAATTTTTTATATTCCACCACTGCAATTCTTGTAACATAGATTTTATTTTGGTGTACTTATTTTTATTCAATATTATTCTCATAGATTTATTTTGCAAGACTTGTAATTTTGAGAATACAGCTTCATTGGCAGTGAACAAGATAGTTGAACAATATAGTAAATGCGGTAGAATAATTGTATTATAAACTATTTTCTTGGAATAGGTACCAAGACTATGAGAAGCCCTATAAAAGTATTTTATTTTTTTGGCAATTTTTGAAATAATGTATTCATAGTGATCCTCAAACTTTAGTTTACTATCAATATATATACCTAAATATTTAATTGATTCAACATTTTCAATTATTTCTCCATTTATCCTAACTGTGACAGTATTTTCATTTAGGTATTTCCATTCCATTAGCATACATTTTGTTTTAGAAGTATTCAAATTTAGTTTATTTACATTTAACCAATTTAAGATTTTTGGCAAGTCAGAATTTAGCATTTTTAAAGCGGTGTCTATATTTTCATCTGATATGTATCATCTGCAAATATCTGAAGTTTACAATAATCTAAAATACTACAAATGTCATTAATGTAAAAAATAAATAGTAGTGGACCTCGTTTACTACCTTGTGGTATACTGGTCTATAATGATATGGTATCCCGTTTAAACCTTCAGGTATCAGGCAACCTTTTGATGATGAAAAGTTATTCGTTAAAAAATGACACTGGAAGTAGTAGTAGATATTTATTCACTCCATAATAAAGGGTGTTTCAATAAGAGCGCCGGATTTGATTTTCAAGAAAAACACAATTTCTTTTCGAATTAACGGAGTATTTATATTTCAACATGAAAAGGAATAGTTGCGATTAAACATGAAATAGAACATCCTGCAAATAGCCACCACGAAACCTCTGGCACAAGGTTAGTCTTTTTTTTTTAAATTCTGGATAACGTTTTCGCAGAACTGTAGCCCTATTTCGTTGATAACACGCAGTATCTCTTTTTAAGGCGTTCGACTGTTTGTGGCTTGTTCGCATACACCTTTTCCTTATCATGGCACGTTAGAGCGCACGATCTGGGTGGCCAATTTTGATCGCCAAACCGAGAGACGAAATAGTCTGGAAACTTGGTCCGCAGTAACACCATTGTTTCGCGTGCTGGGTGGCAGGTCGCACCGTCTTGTGGAAGCACATATCCTCCACATCAATTCGATCCAACTGGGGCCACAAAAACTCGGTTAACATTTTGCGATACCGCACACGATTAGCAGTTACCGCAGTTCCAGCTGCATTTTCGAAGAAATACGGACCAATCACTCCACAATGCGCACCAAAAGGTAACTCGCGGCGGATGCAGTGATTGTTCGATTATTGCACGAGGGTTTTCAGGACCCCAAAATCGGCAGTTCTGCTTAATGACGTATCCGTTCAGTTGAAAATGTGCCTCATCATCAAAGAAAATGATTTCCATCGAGAAATCCGCATCAATTTGGTGGTGCTCCAGCGCCCACTGAATGAATTCACCGCGCTGCACATGTTCCGTTGGCTTGTTGAACCTTGTACGCATGCAAACACAGATCTTTTGTCAAAATTCGTTGCAGAGTGGATCTGGTAAGGTTCAAATTTTGTAATTAAACGGCGAACTGTCGACTCATTTGGCGCATTATCGCGACCGAAAATTGTACGTAATTTGCGAACTGTTTCCGCGTAATTTTCTCCATGTTTATAGTGAGTTTTCACAATAATTAAACGTTGCTCGTTTGAATTCTGCACCATGACGTCTAATCGCGTGGTCTGGACATGACAGCTGTCATCAAGTAAACACCATACCATATAGCATTCAATTCAAAAGGTGCGCCTAACACTGTACCGTGAAGTACACGACATTTGGCAAACATTTCCTTACTGTATGATCCGAAGTATTAAAAATCGAATCAAATGTCATTTCTGTTTTTTCAAGTGGGTAATTAGTAGAGGCTTACCGTTTTGGCAGCCTTTGCTGCTTGCTTCTTGACACCATAGTGTGTCAGTACATCTATTATGGCTATGAAATAAATCTCTTTCACTGGAGCTGTATCTGCACTGGGTATGGCGTAGATGTCTAATTCAGGAATGATACCACCTGGATAATAGAAAAAGCAAGGTATAACACAAGACTACAAATTAAGGCGATGCATTTTGGATTTATATTGTTGTCCGGCTATTCTCGTAAATTGACTAACTCTAACTTTTTATAAGACCTTCTAGAAGAAAAAGTTGTATATAAAAGATATAGGGGCTAAAGTTTTTTATGTAATATTTTGTTTGTATAATGGGTGCCTCAAAAAAGTGCTATCGAATAAAGTTGTATTGTTTTAAATGCATATTTTCGGTGAAGATGACAATCCCTTTTTTCTGTGTCCATATAAAGGTGATTCCTTCTAAGAAATATGAAAAATTTTTCTATAAATATGGGTCCAGAAATGCAGAGTTTCCACAATAGCAGGGTGATAGATTAAAAAAAAGTTGCAGGAATGATTTTTTGTGCAAAAATTAATAAACCAATTTTGTCCATGGACATGCAATAAAACGGGTTTTTATTTTTTTTCTCGAAAAAGAAGTCAGGTACGAAAAACATACAAGATGCAAATAAGTTGTATTTTTAGATGCTTAAGCGAACAACAAATATAAAAGTTGCAAAAATGCAGTGGCGTACATTTTTTGCCAATAATATTCGCTAAGGTGACCCCCGGGAAGCAACTGGACCTAATAATTATAATCTATCTAGGGCCAAATTAGCCTCTTAATACAACAAATAATATTATATATAATAATACATATACACCTTAGGAAAAACCATTGTAATACATGGGAAATCATTTCTTGGCAACAGCGCATCGGCTCGTCTACTTTCATCGCTATTCGTACATATTTCCTACCGTCAACCGCAGACCTGTATCACGAATGAGAATAATAGGCAGATACGCTGTGTTGCCAATTTGAGTAGAGCTTCCCGAATTGTGGGGAATTTAGAGTTAAGTGTTGATTCATTCAAGCTTTTAATCAGCATGCCTAGACGTTAGAACTTCATAAAGATAACATTGAAGCTGAATGCTGCTGGAGTATAGTGTTTCGAATATTCAAAGCGGAGCGGGACACTATACTCGTTCAATGGGTCATCAAGCCACAGTCTTTTCAATAAAGAAATTATTTTACGAAAATGCGTTATATTTTTACAATTTTGTCGTCACCAAATCTCTGTTTCTCAAAATGTACGTCTATTGTAGAATTTTCAGCAAACTAAGCAAGAAACGTGATCTAGTATTTACTCAACATTACGGATTTCTCGAAATACATTAAAACATGTGACCGAGATACCTAACTGCCCCAAGCTCTTTAAATATAACACCTTAAATCAGGGTTACCAGGTGCTCAGTCACGTTGATTGTCATGTTGTACTGCGCAAGTCAGCAAACAATCTGGCCTAATAAACGTTAGGAATCATAAGGTATTGCCAGATTCCCGAATACCGGGCACCATAGTAACCGTTGTCCTTCAAAGTTGTCTAATCGCCCCTATGGCGCAAATTCGCCACACCAGGCAACTGTGCTATAAACAAACCCTGTTTATCACTACTATTTGATAGTCATATGGTAGTTGTAGCCCTATCTAGCGGTCCATGATTTCTCTCAATACTGTTGTATCTCTACTGGAAACAAGAATAGGGATTACAAAATCATTTATACAACAATATACAAACATGAAAAATATGATTTGAACCATGAAACATTTATACAATTTTAATAGTTTGAACTTTTTTCATTTTTGGAATACTCTTATGTGGAATCCGCAGCTATTTTTCCCGAAATTTGGGTAGACTTAGATTTCTTAGAAATATGACATATTGGTATCGGCAACTCTGCGAATGGGAGAAACAAATCGCATTTGTTGAGCGCATCCGTCTAAGCGGTAGGCGCCAGCGCCCGTTCTGCCATCTCTCTCTTTTATCACTCTTCTACTTTACCCCGTTGTCCGTCACACTCCGACGCTGCCAGATAGGATCCTACAATCGAGTGTCTTTCACGCACCTACATTTCCCAAGGTGTATAATAATATGAAGAGAAAAGGATTATGCGGAAAAAGGTATATAACAAACTGAAAAATAATGGACAAAATCCGCAAAAAGAGGGAAAGTGGATTCGAGCAGAAAATAGGACGGGCAACCCGAGCGATACGTATTTTTGCTTGTTGGCTTCATCAGGGCCGAAATGAATGCACTTATGCAACTACACAAGTAGATACACATGCACATACATCCGTATATGGGTGTAACCTGAGGACACGAAGATGGAGGTTGGCTCTTGCTGTGTGTCATTTTTTTCTCTCTCCAGCTTCGTCTCCTCAGGTTACACCCGTATCGATGTATGGTCATGCGCACCTACTTTTGTAGTTGCAGATGTGTATTCATTTCGGGACTGATGAAGCCAATCAGTAGAAATACGTATCGCTCGGGTTACCTATCATATTTTCTGCCCGAATCCACTTTCCTTCTTTTTGCGGATTTTGTCCATTATTTTTCTGATTGTTATAATAATATATATGTAATAATATATCAAATCTTTTTTAATATATTGATAAAAAATGTATTTTTTTTTATTTTATTTATCACTCCGTATCTTGAAATCTCTGCATTTCCGGAACCATGTTTATAAAAACTTTTTTCATGTTTTTTTAACAAGGAATCATCCTCTAAAATATCTCCGTCTATTTTTCGAACACGCTGAATAGGTTGTTACACTTATTTTTATTACTTTATTTGAAACCTTGAAGTTTGTGTGTCATTTAATCATGTATTCCGGCCCTATACCAGATTGCAAAGGCGGCTTGATGCAAACTGGTCCGAACTCGGATACGCATAAGTAAATGACACACAAATTTCATAATTCCTTCCACCCACCTTCGTACTGCAGACTGTGCTCCCTGAGGAACTGAACAACGGCGTTCGGCGAATCCGGCGGGGTAGCCAGTCCGGCGTATCCTCCTCCCCTTGCACCCTCCAAGCCGGATCCAGACTCGCTTTCTGCGTCTTCACTTTCGCCTCCAGCCGCATCCCTAGCCAGGTCCAATTCGCGTTGCTGCTGCAACTCCTGTTCGCCTCTTTCTACTTCGTGGATGCCTACAAATACAAATCATTTCATTTTCGGTTAGTTTCTTGCTAAAAAAATTATATGAAGCTCCTGACGAGTACTTTATAACCTTATAACCCTAGAATGTAAAGTCAATACCTTTACCTACTACAAAATGATGGTACATTTAATAATTACTTGAACACAAACCCACTAACATGCATATCTCTACAAATAATCGTAATTACCAGCCGTATCCACAGCAACAGCGATAAAAACTTGTTTTGTTATTTTTTGTTGACAGTGACAAGAATATCAGTACGAAAACAAACAGCTAAAATATTCTTATTTAGTTTTCGGTTTTTGAGCTAGATACTGTTTGAACTATTTTTAAAATGGTCAATTCTCGTCCATTGGAAGAAAAAATCGAAGCGTTTTTTATTTATGGTGCGACGCGTAACTTTCACGAGACCGAAAGGATTTTTAATGATCCTTTCCCGAATCGTCCTATCTGTAGGAAATATTTAAGAGAACTTGTATCTAAATTTACAGCTACTGGTAGTGTAAACAACAAAAAGCCCCCAGGTCATCCGACCATCCCGGAAGAAAAGCAAGTTCAAATAATTGGTGAGATAATAGTAAATCCCCAACAGTCTATTTCCTCCATCGCGAATGTTTGTGAAGTTTGTCCTTCTCCTGTATGGAGACTTTTGAGAAAGAATAAGTATCACCAATACAAAATTCAAATGGTTCATCAGCTAACTGAAGATGACCCTCATCGAAGAACAGAATTCTGCGAAACTATGACGGAAACCATTGCACGGCATCCTACCTATATCCAAAATATTTGTTTTATTGTTGAATGTACATTTTTTCTCATCGGTAATGTGCATAGACAAAATTGTCGTTACTGGTGTGAGACCAATCCTCACGTCTTCCGGGAAACTCATACTCAATATCTACAAAAAATTAACTTTTGGGCTGGAATATTGGGAAATCATATTGTGGGGGCCTCTATTCATCGAACAAACTTTAACCGGGGAACTGTATTTAGATATGCTGGAAAATATTATGGACCCTCTAATCACCGAAATCGTTGAAGTGAATCCTAATGAATTCGATACTAATATTGTATTCCAGCAAGATGGTGCTCGACCACACTACTACAGACAAGTTGGGAATTATTTAGATAAATTTCCACGGTCGCTGGATTGGCCGTCGAGGTCCTGTGGAATGGCCAGGTCGCTCGCCAGATTTGCCACCTTTAGACTTTTTTTATGGGCCTATTTGAAGCAAAAGGTGTACGAAACTGAACCTGCTTCAATATTGGATATACAGCTGAGAATAACAAATATTTGTAGAAATATCGATGTTGCTATGAAAATGTTCGACGCGAAATTACGGACCGGCTGTTATTGCGTCAATAAGTTCAAGGCAACCATTTCCAGCATCATCTAAACTGAACTCAACGTATTTATTCGAATTATCAAGTTAAATGTCAATGTATTCACGTAATTATTAAATGTACCACCATTTTGTAGTAGGTGAAGGTATTGACTTCATATTATAGGGTTATAAAGTACTCGTCAGGAGCTTCGAAATGATGTGCCACAAGACCCCCGTTTTCATATAATTTTTTTTCAAGATGGCGGCCAGCCCCCCCAAATCAAAGGGGAGGGGGACATTAAAGAAAAGGACAGTATGTAATGTTTGTTATTTACCTATTTATTTATACTTTAACGTATATGTAAGTGATTCCAAATCTAAATACTCTGATCTGTCTGGTTCTATGTCATCGCTTGATGATCGCATAGAATTAATACAATTATTATTATTATTGAGGACCCTGCGTGGAATGTCACTGAAATCTGCCGGTTGGCTTCATTGACCTTTTGCCTTTGAACTGGCTTCGCCCAGTGTGGCTTTTTCAAAGTAAAAGTCCGAGCTGCATATGTGCCATTTTCAACTCCATGTCGACGTGACCCGGTGTTGTCGGTTATATTTATTCAGGACATATCCAAGTTTCTCGGCATTATTCGGGCAAAGAGGACGTATACAATAGAGGATACTACGGACGGTAATTGAAGTTTGCCGCTCGCCATCACTGATCTTGCCTCTTTGAATAGATTTGGCTCTGCGTTGTTAGTTATTTAGTTTACAACATTCAACAACAAAAACAGAGCCATCTATCAGCGAATGGCCAAACAAGGGCAGAAGCACAGCTTATATATCTAAGCTGTGGCAGCAGCATCCATGCAGTGCTGCTATATTTTATAATGAGCTAAAAGGAGTAAAACTTTGTATTAATTATTATTGTACTCATTTTAACAGCCTCCTTGGCTAAAATATTAATGTCCGATCTAATTCAGTTTCTAAGAATCCTATTATAGGATCCACTAGTGAACGAGAAATAATCATTAGAATGTGGCATAGTCATTCCTTCTGAATGTTTACTTTCTATCACGATATATTGATGTCATTAATTTAGTTAACAATGAAACTTATTTTTCAAAAATATTCTATAGTTCTTCTCACCTAATAGAAGGCTGTAGTCCATAAGATGGAGTTTTGTTAGGAATTCGACATCAGCATTTAAAGTTTCCATCAATTTTTGCTTTGCCTCTTCACCAATGTAAACCTGAACGAGATTAAAAATCATCGAACACATCAAATAGAAACAAAAGTACAGATGATTCACATATAAAGAGAAATCTAAATATGACTGACGTGATAATGTTTACGAGAAAAAAGTGCACCGATGGCAACGCGGCAAGCCGCAGCTGCGTACGTGGCCTCGTCTTTCAGGTTGCTAGGCAACGTGTTGCTTCTACAGGGTGGCCGATATGTAACTGACTGGTTTGTATCTTGAATATTTGTGAAGTGAAATTACATTCGTCCATTTTTTCATCTTATTATTTTACTGAAACTTAGAAATTAGGTATGAATTGATTGATTACATTTTCCATCAATTTTTGGTAGGTTTCGGGAGGAATATTTTCAATCGCTTCCGTATTATGGTTCTTCAGCTGCTCTAAAGTAATTGGTTTGTTGGCAAAAATCCTATTTTTCAAAAATCCCCATAAAAAATGACAGACAGGAGCCATTGAATCCGGCGAGCTTGGTGATCAGTTGACATCAAATCGAAAAATTAAACGTGCCGGAAATATTGCTCGCAAAAGATTCGTTGTTTCCCTAGCTGTGTGACAAGTTGCTCCGTCCTGCTGGAACCACATGTTTTGCAGGTTAAATTGTTGGATTTGAGGAGCCAGAAAGTTTTGCGCCAAATCACGGTAGTAGATAGTATTTTGGGTATTAAGCTACAATATTGCATGACTGTATTGTCGGCAACTTTCATGGTCACTAGGCTGTAGACGACTTAGGGCTCTCCATTACACTTTCACGAACTCTCTCGATATTTTCCGGAGTACGAATACTGGGCACATTATTTCGACCGAATCGTTGCAACAATCGACTCATTATTTACGTAAAACGTTTTAACAATACGGTCAAGTTGTGGGATCGTGTAGCGGTCCATGATGAATTGGACACATGTGCTCTAAACCACTACTACGTCGCCTCCTACTGAAATGCGTGTATCAAAAATGGCGCGCAATTTAAATCAGGCCACCTGGCCACCCTGTATATCTTTCTAACATACATAACACATTACGAGTATGTCAGTGGTATATGGATTTCTCTGTATGCCGAAGAAGCTGATGCATTCATTTAAAATCAAACTATGATATGAGACTGTTAATGTTATTTTTCTCTTACCCTCATTTGCTCATTGACGAAATCATTATCCTTCAAAGTGGGCAGTTCTTTCTCCCTTTCTTTCTCTGAAGCCTCTCTATCCACAGTAGATCCTTTCAAATCGAATTTCCTATGCGTGCTCAAATGATTGGAAAATACGTTTCTACTGACAACTATGTAATGCTCTACATTGTCGACAGTCAATCGATACATGCCTAGGTATTGCGGGAGCAATGTTTTTCCATGCCTCTCAACAATATACTGAAATAAATTGGACTTAAAATTGATAAAATGCATGTTTTTTAAAGTAGAACATAGATAATAAGCCTGCACCTAGTACCCTGTTTGTACCCGAGCTCGCTGAGTATAAACTAATAATAATAGACGTCTTAATTAACAGAATTTTTGCATTTGCGACTCTGTCTCTTAATCAATTGGTCTGCAAAGTGCGTTAAATGGTAGTGATACAGAAATTTTTAAAATAGAAAAATCAGAGACCAACGGTTGTTAAAAAAAAGATACAGGGGTGGAATGATATATACATGAAAATAATTAATGTTACACTCATAATGAAACCGTTGACGAGTCAAGTTCAACCTTGTTACGGAACACGAGAGGCAAATATGTTTTATACGACTCACGAATTCCTTTCTATCTTGAGGCAACATTATCAGTACAACTAAGTTTGAGCGATGTTGTAGAATATTTATACTAAGTGACATATAAATCCGAACACCCAGTTTAAATGGTTTTATTTTAATAAAAGTTGGACATTCCGGTTTTTATACTGCTTTTTTTTTAATTCCCTAACGCTCTAAAAATGAATATTTCAGCCGCAGTAAAGAATCAACGTTGGCGGATTTTGGTTCTTGACATCCTTTACGATCGGTTACGATGTCTAGAGTGCGGAGACCTGTATGATTTCGTCAACTTAGTGAGTTTGTTAGGGGCCGTATAGTGGGACTTCGGGAAGCTGGACTTTCTTTTCGGGCAATTGCAGTTAGAGTGCAAAGAAGTGTAGACACTGTGGTTAGGTGTTCTCAGGCATGGCTTTGAGAAGGCCGTACGCAAAGAGCAAGGGACACTGGACGCCTCCGTAGAACAACAGACCGTGAAGTTCGCCGCCTAAGATTATTGGCCTTAAGGGACCGTTTCTCCACTACCAGGTCCATTGCAAATGAATGGTTTGCAGAACACGGAAGACCTATTGGCATGCGAAGTGTTTACCGACGAATGAGAAGTTTTGGCTTGTTTTCATACCGGCCACACTGGGTCCTCCCTTTAACTCGAGAACACCGACGTAATCGCCTTGACTGGTGCAGACAACGGTCACTCTGGGATCAGGAATGGAACAGTATTGTCTTTAGTGACGAGCCTCGATTTTGTTTAGGCATGCACGATGGTCGTGCCAGGGTTAGAAGGCGACGTGGTGAAAGGAGGAATCCACAGTTTTTTGTTGAAAGACATGTTCATCACACTGTTGGAGTTATGGTTTGGGGCTATAGCACTTCTTCTTTCAACATAATAATGTCACATTGTTACCATGGCCACCAAGATCTCCCGACGTATCCCCAATTGAGCACGTGTGGGATATGATGGGTAGGAGATTGCTCAATTTGCAACGTCCTCCTCAGACTCTAGAAGCACTTCGAGAGGAGTTGGTGGTTGCCTGGAACGATATACCACAGGAGGAAATTGACCACCTGATCAGAAGCATGCCTAGGCGCGTTGGAGAATGCGTAGCACATCACGGTGCATCCACACATTATTAAAGGTCAAAGGGCTTTAAAGCAGTGCAATCATTTTGAAATTTTTATCATTTACTTATTATGCTTCATTAAGTACTTATACAAAATTTTTGGGTGTTCGGATTTGTATGTCACTTAGTATATATTTTTGTTCTTAATACGTTTTTCATGTATATCCTTATTAAAGACATTTTTTTTCTCTAGGATATTGAGACTTTGAAGTTGAAATGTAATAAATGATATCCAACTAAATCATTCATTTTCATCCACTTTAGTACTTAATATTTAGCTGAAATATAGTCAAATCTATGCAGTATGAATACAAGCCATACACAATTTTTTTGAATCAACTGAACAAAATTTTTAGTAAAATAATCTAATGATGGAAAATAGACAATATTACAGACGTTTCAAAATTAAAAATATAACCTAAATATCGATAACAATAACTGAAATAACCCAAATTACTCCACCGAGACCCCGACCGAATGTCCTGTACTCGGATTTCTGAAAAAGACTTACAGGATGGTAATGTTTTAGGAAAGAATGCATTCTTTCCACTTCCTCTGATGTGAGTGTTTTTATGATGAATATTTTATCGTAGCTTAGGTAGAACTTTGCTCCACTTTTTCCAGAGGATTCGTCTGGGAGAGGTTGTGATCTAAAACATTTAGATAGTTGGAATACTTTCTACAGGGTGTCCCAGAAGTCGACGTCAGCCGGAAACGGGGGATAGGCCAAGTCATGATAGTAATCAGAATAATATGAAAAAATCGTTTTCAAATTAAAGGGTTTAAAAAATCGATTGTTGGCTTTTGAGGCGACAAAATAATGGTGACCTTCAAGGTAATTTCACGGTCAAGTGAATATTTTCAAATGGAACCTGACCTTACCCTGACACTGAAGAAGGAGGAAACTTTATGTCCAAATATGACCTTGAAAATGACCAGGGCAATGAAAGTCAATGACATTTCAAGGTCAAATCAATGCATTCCAAACAATTTGCTATAGAAAACATATCTGAATGTGACTCTGACCTGAAAGTCAAAGTTATGTCAAGCTTAAATGTTAACTGTAAAGCAACCCCTTGATTTTTATCCCCAAATTGCAGACACCAAGAAATTGTATACTTAAACGTGTAAACTCTCAATGAAGTAAGGCCCGTATCGTCAGTCGTCCCTACAATTATAGGGCACCTTTATGGCCTCCTTGATTGTCATAGTTTTCTACTTCTCCGTGTCAGAACTCTATTTTGAGGTTATGTCACAAACATCTATTTGCATCAAATTGTGCTTGCTTTTGAGTTATATCATGTTTTATCAGCCTGAAATTTTCTACAATTTAAAAAGAAAACATATGTTCATAATAGGAGAGCGCTGACGCTGACACGGCACAAGTGTAATCTAGAAATTTTTGAAGGAGAGAAAGGAGTATGACAATCAAGGAGGCCATAAACGCGCCCTACAATAATTGTAGGGACGACTGACGATACGGGCCTTAGTTAGTTAAATAACAATTTTGAGAAAAGTTAAAGATCTACTCTTGACATTAGTGCGAACTTTAACTTCTCTTAAAATAGTAATTTTACTAATTTGCTCAGTTTATCCGTTTAAATAAAAAAAATTATTGCTCAAAGCAATTTTGGTGTAAAATCAAGGGGTGTCTTACAAATAAAATTTAAGCTTTGCGTGATTTCGACTTTTAGGTCAAGTACATGTTCGGACGTTAAGTCTAATCTATCAAATTCCAGTACAAAAATGAGAGGGTATGGCTATGAAGGCCATAGTCCTGGTCATGCTCAAGGTCATATTCCT
Source organism: Acanthoscelides obtectus (assembly GCA_963669975.1). NCBI lineage: Eukaryota > Metazoa > Arthropoda > Insecta > Coleoptera > Chrysomelidae > Acanthoscelides > Acanthoscelides obtectus. Next base: position 15,392,562 of record CAVLJG010000010.1, read on the forward strand.
TGTCTGCCAAATTCCGGTACAAAAAGTTAGGGGTTCCATTGAAAAAAAAGCACTTGACCTTGAAACGACCTTGGATGTTACGGTCAAGGACATGGTAAAGGTCACCATCATTTTGCCCCATCAAAACCTTACAACTTCTATGAAACTTTTCGAAATCCTGAGATAGGGAGATTAAAATGGGACATCTGGTATAAAAATGACAAAATATTATAAAATTGAGAGCATTAAGGTCCATTCATATGAAAATAGTTGGTATGTTGAAAAAAAAAATGCCAAAACTGTCAACGGCAGTATTTTTTCTCTATCAGCATATGTACTTGCTCAAATGTCCAATTAATGATGAAGAAGCTGCAGATTGCTCAAACCGTATTCGATGGAGAGTTGGAGATATATAAAACTAATATTGACAAGTTACTAAACTTGTTCAACTGAATACCTTGTTAATGATTCCTTATAGTCCAAATCATCAATACCAAACCTCTCCCTGATGTTTCTAAATACCATTGGGCAGTATTCCTTTACTTTAAAATGTGATGGCATATTTTCCCTAAAAGAAAAAATGTAGCTTATATATAATCTGTACATTTTTCAATAGTAAAGAAACAATAAGACTAACAAAAAACATTATCTTTTAGGATTTCCACTATCATACTGTCCATGTATTAATTTCTAAGGAATACCTTTCTAAAGTCACTACATGATTCATTATTGTAATATATTATTAAGGAGAAAAGAAAGAGAAAAAATCAAAACTCACCTGTGTTTTGATTTTTTCTCTTCATTATATTGAATAAAAACATATATATGGTTTGATATGGCCAGAGAATGGAGTCCTATGAACATGGAACCCCAGGATAAGTTTCAAGAGTTACAATGATATTAACCAACAATTTTAAGTAGGAATCTAGTTAATAATCAATTAGTGAGCTGTATTGAAGTATCACGATTATATAAGTGAAGTTTAAAAGTATTTTAAAATGGTAAATGTAGTTACTGAATCTAGGGACTGGGCTATCCTAATTAAAACAGGAGGCTCTCACTTTGATATAAAGGTGCACTTAAACTGAAAGCGAGGAAAGCAAAAAGAAGACTAGCAAAACTCTTGCCTTAGACACAATCAAATGACAGCCCACACACTAGAGTAGTGCCAAGTGAAACAACATGTGATGATCATGATGCTGCAAATGACATATTGCTGTGGTTCCCTCCACATAGTTTCGCCGCAGTAGGAGAACAACTGACAACTTGCACTTAGGCCCGTATCGTCAGTCGTCCCTACAATTGTAGGGCGCCTTTATGGCCTCCTTGATTGTCATAGTTTTCTACTTCTCCGTGTCAGCGCTCTATTTTGAGGTTATGTCACAAACACCTATTTGCATCAAATTGTGCTTGCTTTTGAGTTATATCATGTTTTATCAGCCTGAAATTTCCTACAATTCAAAAATAAGACATATCTTTACAATAGGAGAGCGCTGACGCTGACACGGGACAAGTGTAATCTAGAAATTTTTGAAGGAGAGAAAGGAGTATGACAATCAAGGAGGCCATAAACGCGCCCTAGAATTGTAGGGATGACTGACGATACGGGCCTTAATAGTCTAAATAGGGTGAATGTGCCAGTAGCCAGACAGTTTAGACAAAAATTGAATTCAAAGATTACGAATTTTTTGATCAAGATAAATATATCAATGTTTTTGGAGGTGGTCAGATATATTGTCAAATTTTTGCTGAAACCAAATTCATTGCTTAAAGATATTCCTGTAATTTTATAACTAAAATTAATCAAAAAGGTGCTATTTTGCCAGCAGAAGGTGCTAATAGTCAGACAGCATTTGATTGGCTAGTTTTAGATAGAGTTGCAATTTAAAATTTGTGATAGTAGAATAGAAATTTCAAATCAGTTATGTCATTAAGACTTTACATTAACTAATCGCTCATACTGAATCCTTTCAACATACATACTTGTATCAAAAATTCATACAAACTACATAAAAATGAACAAGCACCTAATTTCTTCTTTTAATCCAGTCCTGCACTTTCGACTTTGAAATATCATACCGTTTAAGGAGTTAATTTTTTCTTGGTATCTATTCCCAAATGAAGTGAACATATACATGTTTCATAGTCTCATGGAAAAATTGAGGGAAAATGGAAGGGTGCTATGAAATTTCATTTACTCCGGTAGGCTGACACAATATCACTGGACATAATCTACATTATTTGTTATCTTTTGCTGTCTGTTCAATGGCTGGGGCTTCAGTTGTATTTGAGTTTGTTTAATGCCAAGAGAGAAGCTTGATAGCCTGTATGGTTGGATAGAAAAAAGATTGATAACAACCATGGCGTTCCATCAATTTTGAATGTGTTTTCATACTCATATGTTACCACCACAGGTATTATGTAAAAAACCTATAAAACGTGAAAAACCCTATAAAATGTCATCTTGCAGACTAGATAGTTTTTGGGGAGCAAACAGTCATTCCACATTTGCTCGCTAGGATCGTTGTGAGCGCCCATCTATGGAGGAATGGCTCAACTACACGCATTGTTGGATGCATATGTTTTGTGAAGGCGACTAGCAAGATCGCATCTGGATGATTGTGTGTATTGGACTACATGAGTATAAAATCGGTGATATTTGCTGTGTGAGAAAATCAGGTAATGTTCAAAGTTATATATATATATCTGTGTTTTCAAAAACTGAGGAGAAAACGGGAAATAACCACAGCGCCCGCGTTGTGCGTGATTATTGTTAGCATGTAGGTATATGACTTGTAATTCGACACTGTACAGTGAATATAATTATTTCTTATCAATCTCATTTTTAAAATTCAGCGAATTTGCATATGTAATTTCCAGAATGGATAAGAAAAAGTGGATGTGCAACTAATTTCTAGATTTGAATCTCAAGTAAGTGTATTTGAGACAGGAATCGAATGGAACTATTATCAACACAATATTAACACATAAATCCTCACTATGCACCTATGCATTGCCATTACCTCCAGTAACTCTCTGAAGCAGACTTTACATCACATCAGAACCAAACATTGACAACTGAAGCCTCATGATGTTTAGGCAACACATACAACTATAAAATGAGTTCACAGTGTGACCATCAGCTAATGCTAAGATAACATCTAATGTCACTTTTCAAGATATGTAGTACCTGTCTGGAACATCATTGATATATTGTCAGCTGACAATTCCAATTACCTTTAAAATTTATGTCGCTCACTACACAACTGACAAAAATTGAGGAATGTATGCTGTTTTTGACATGCTAATACAAGTGTAGATGTGAAATTTTTGTAAACTGTCACAAATTAGTTGATAAATCTGGTACCATTTACCAGCAAGTATATGATTTCAAATATTCAAGTTTTTACCAATAATATAATATTTGTCCAACTACTGACAGTGTCCAGGTTACTGGTATATAACACCCTACTTGGTCAATAGTCATGGAACTCTCACTCAGGTCTACTGAGTAACGATGATAACAGTATAAAAAAATGCCAGGCAACTGTTAGTGTATCTTTCTATTTATTTTACTAAATAATCCATAATTTTGCACATATATTTTGTGCATATATTCTTACTTGTTGAAGAGATGGTTATCCACTTTAACTTTGGAGTATGCTCTAAAATCATCTGGGAGGAGCATTACCGGAATAGTGACATGCATCAATTCGTTGATCTACAAATAGATGTAAACATGTTATTAGTTGAATTGTTAGTGCAGGATGTAGCCATGTAGGATGTGCGAAATTAGCGATGCCACTCACCGTGTGATTAATGCCCCACATGAAGACTGACAAGAACGGTTCATTCGCTCTGAACAACTTCACTTTTTGGTGTTTCACTCGGAAATGTTTCTTTTTTAACTTGGAAAGCCCGTGGCTGGCACTCATTTTGACAGTTTTGTGTTCTTCTTGTATTTCTGATACTTTTATAGTAAATCTAGCATTTTTATGCACAGTCACATTAAAACCTTATCTATCTGGTGGGTTGTCCCAAGTTTTATGGGGCTATTTATCACTTGAAAAATATAAATACATACTTTTCTAGACATACATTTTTCACCTCTCATTGATTACTATTCGTGCATTTTCGTGCTTGCACATTTGCCGGTGTTGCCACAGACTCTGAAAATTCCTTGCTAGGTTTTACGTACAAAAAGAGCCAGATTTGGTGGTTCAGGAAAACTCTTTTTTTCACGGTTAAACTACTCCATTTTAGATATTTTTTGTAAGATTTTCTTTGACCCACCTATATATTTACTTGTATCGTACTTGTTACTGTAGGCGGTGCATTCAAGGAACTGTAGCGCTTTATGTCAAAAATGGTTTGAGAAAAAATAACTGGGAATTGTATTAAAATTGTAATTTTTGATACAAAACGCTCCAGCTGAGGGTACCGGATATCTAATAGAAAAAAAAATTAATAAAAGTTACAGATTTTTTATATTTACTATTTATTTACTTATTTATGTTTAAGAAACAGTTCCCAGTGGTCAGGCGTGTTCAAACGGTAATTAGTGTTACAATTTATTTGACCGACTAAGCGGCATTAAAAGTGGTGTTAGTGGAAAAACGGGCTAGAATTCGAAAAGAGTGGACAAGATGCCACTAGGTTCTTAAAAATGGCCAGATCTGGTCATATCAAGCCACCTGTGGCAACGCTGTGCTGTAGTACACTTTGCCGGGCTTTTGTGGCCGTAACCTATCCCAACATGTAACGTCATTGCTCATGGAGCACAATGGAGCGTATAGATGGAGACTCTGCTCAACCATATTTCAGGAGTATATCATAGCCTCCTTTACTCTGAAGGAGGCTGTGGGAGTATCCATCATGGTTGAATGACAGCTGGTTATCTGGTAATACTTGAAAATTCCTCATATCGACACAGGACACATAATTCTGACGGATCCGTCAACGCCAGGTAAACAGAGCCGTATTTTGTTTTGTTTTTTGTACGCAACAGATTTATTTTGTACTTGCTAACAGCTCTTTTATTTAGAATAGTTCATTTGCATACAAAACACAAAACGCCACAAACAAGTTTTACTAGATGTATACCCGACTCATTATTGCCAACGTTTCAGACTAACACAAAAATGTCACAGGCTGATCAGCTGTTCACCTCAGTAGACGTCAAAGCGTGATGAACACTTGTGAAATAGGGTATAGTGAAATCTACACGTACGCATACAAAACGCCTATACTACAACTATTTGAAACTGTAATGACTCATACGCGTGATCAACACGTGATCAGAGCTCGATCCCGGCTTCCTTTCAGTACAGCCGTATAGCGTACGACATATGTCGTTTCTGTGGCTTTGCGGTGGTCAACAGCACAGACAGAGATGGAAATAATGGCTGATTGTTCTCCGCCGGTAGAACCAATGAAATCAAAGACGCGCCTCGACCGGCAGACTCATAGGCGTCGGCAGCGCATTGGAACGTGTTTCGTTGAGCGATCGCATATTGTGTGTTTTTATAAGAATTGTTGTGTGATTGTTATTGTTGTGGTTACTGTTTTGGTTATACTTAACAATGGAGAGTACAAATGGCACGAGTGGAAGTACTGAAAGCCAGGGAACAAGTAGACGGCTTCGTAAAGCACTGATGAGGGACGCGAAAGAAATCGTGCTCAACGTGTTCAATTATCTGAACAGAACTATGTCGCAGGGAGATGCACTCGCGCGTTGTGAAAGTATGACAGGCGTTCCAGAGTGGACCATTCGCAGGGTGGTGCATGAAAAGAAGAAAACTGGAGCTACTACTGATCCAAAGTTTAATTTGAAGGGACGAAAGGCCGTTAAATTGGATGACGATAGCAAAATGGCGTTAAGGCGAACCGTACATTCATTCTTCTTTAGGAATGAGATACCAACCCTCAAGGCTGTACATGCAGCGATCAAGGAAAATGAAATTATACCCCAAATGAGCGTCGAGGTAATGAGGAAATCCCTGCACGAAATTAATTTTCGTTACGAAACGCGTAATCGGAAGTCAGTATTGATAGAGAGACCTGAAATAGTCGCCTGGCGTCGAAAATACCTACGCGAAATGATTGAATATAGGCGACAAAGCAGAAAAATCTATTATTTGGACGAGACATGGGTAAATGCAGGTCACACAGTTAAAAAAACCTGGATAGACAAAAACGTAGTGAGTAACCGACAAGCAAGCATTGAAGGTTTGTCAACAGGTCTTCGTGGACCGTCAGGGAAAGGTCAAAGATTGATCGTAACTCATATTGGTAGCGATAGTGGCTTTTTAGAAGAGTGTGACTTGATTTTCGTCTCTAAGAAAGGAGGTGATTACCATGACGAAATGAATGTCAGCTGCTTCGAGAGCTGGTTTCAAGGGGTGCTTCAGCGAGTTGAGCCCAACTCTGTGATCGTCATGGATAATGCTTCCTATAGTACCATAGTCGTCGAGCCGAACGTGTACCGACTATGGGATCTCGAAAAAGTGACATGCAGCAATGGTTGCGCGAAAAAGGAATCCCGTTTGACGATTCATGTGTGAAAGCGGAATTGTATGAAAAAATTAAACAGCACAAACCTGCGAACATTAGTTACGTGACTGATGAGATGACCCGTCAATGTGGTGTCACTGTGCTGCGGTTACCGCCCTACCACTGTGAACAGAACCCAATAGAGCTCATCTGGGCTCAAGTGAAGGGTTATATTGCGCGCCATAACACAACCTTCAAATTACCAGACGTTAAGGTTTTACTTGAGACTTCCATACAGCTAGTAACGCCCGAAGCTTGGCAAAATGCTATCCGTCATGTTGTGAAGGAAGAAACAAAAATGTGGCAGCTTGACCACCACATCGACACCATCATAGAGCCAGTTATAGTCAATTTCAACGAGGAAAGCGATAGCGACAGTTTATTACTGTCAGATGTAAGTGGAAGCGACGATGAATAAAGGTAATTGCCAAATTTTTGACTCACAATATATTTCAAACCACTCTTTATTAAGCATGTCACAAATCTAGTTCACCCATGTTAAACATTCATACCCCGCCTATGAACAGCCGACTACTTGTAGTTAAGTGATGTTCACGTGAACATCGATGAGTCATTACAGTTTTAGATAGTTATAGTATAGTTCAGAATTGATCCGTGACGACCTGCCTGCCGACATACCTGACCTAATCGTGGACTTACCTACATCCTATTTCACGAGTATCCATCACGGAACAATGACAGCTAGTTGTCTAGTATTATTTCAAAATTCCCCATATCGGCAAAGGACACATAATTAATGGTGTAAGCGTACCTCTTCTGAATATGCACGCAACAGTACATAGCATTTTGAAAGACGATAAATTTCACCAGTACAAGATAACTATTGTACATGAAGACCAGCGTTGTCAACCCCATCCGGGAGAAAAACTGAAGATAACTTTTAGCTGTAGAATATTATTTAAAAAACTGTAAATCTTCCATTTACCTACAGTATTTTTCACGAGTATCTGTCGCGAACCAAGGACAAAAAGTTTTACATTACTATGGCTGAAAACATAGTGGATCGACGAGTATAGCGACGAGCAAACAGCACCACATCGCGCCGCTTTAGCTTCGCGTTGTGGGCGTATAGTAAAGCGACATAGTAAAACGCAACTAGGCGGGTTTAATGCGAGTATAATCAAAAAATTTCCTAATTATGTTAAAGGCATCTCAAGTTTTGGTTAGTAATACATCTAAACTATGGTATTGGTATTTGTTATGAAAACGCTGTTCCAGTAGTATCCACGAATTTCAATGGTGGGTCAGATCAATGTTATAAGTAGTAGCTTTTTTAACTATACGGGTATTCAAAAGAGAGCAGATGCATCATCATAATCGTATAATTGCTTTCATCTTTGTTCTTTCAAATGTAGTGGTTCAAAAAATTTCCCCAAGTAAAAATACCCTACATGATACAGCGCGAACAGCATTGCCGAGCCTGCCCTGTCTTTTCTTGACAGTGAAATGTCAGTGTGCTGTCAACCGTCGCCAAACACGTGCTGGTCGTTGACGTTTTCAATTTCCGAATTCTGTCAAGCTGTATCAGTGGGTCGTTACAAATGGGCTCGTGGTCCTACTAAATCCAGAATTTAACCGTTTGTATTCATTTTATGTAAGTAGAGTTTAAATATTTTGTGAGGCAATTATATCGTGAGTGATCTTATTCCAGCACTACGTGCGGTAACTATTTTAACAGATATTTTCCTTCAAATTGATCTGAAACAGCCGTTACTTTTTTGAAGTGGCCATTTTCCATTTAAATGCCGCAGATATAAAAAAGTGTCTAGAATAAACCGATAATGGTTGAATACCAGTATAATGTAACCATTGTTTTTCGTCATTGCTTATATTAAACACTCTTAAAATACTGGCAAATATCATCATTGTATGCATTCAAAATTCACGTACCTGGAAAAAGGTCAGTCGCCCATGCCGTTTTTTTTATTGTTGAAAATGCAGCTGCCCTTTATTGTTGCCATTTTAAATTGCTTCTAGTTCTTATGCCTGGTTTTTAGTTTCAATACAATGCTTTACTTTTTGTAAGACTAAGATTATACCCAATTTTTGCTTTATATGCTGAAATGGAGGGCAAAAAGGACATGGTTTTTTAAATCAGCTGTAAGTGGAATATGTGGTACAGTCGACAGTGCGACTACACTACTATGTATTAATAACTCTTACATTAGGAAATAACGTTTTTTTGCTTTTATAATAAATCATTTTTAATAAGGATAAATCCCAAATTGAAACTTATTGGCACCCAATTAATCATGTTTTCAATTAACTAATAATAATAGTGATAATGCCTTTATTAACTGTAGATGGCTACTCGTTAGAGTTGTAATGATTTCAATTGATCTTTTCAATTTTAATCAATATTTAAATCAAATTATAAATTGCTGTAAAAACAAGTCACCAAAGCAAAAAGCAAGTAACTGAAAAAAATCATCAGAAACTTCAAAAAAGGAAGATAATATATATAAAACTAATAACAAATAAAAATAATTAATGAATACATAAATGGTATGTACAGTGAACAAAACATTACCAATGCTAAACAACAAAAAACAATCACAAAATATGTGTTTTGGAAGTCAATTGTAATACTACACAGGAAAACTAATTTAGCAGCTTTTTGTACCAAACCATATGTCAAAAACACTCTTTCAACAGAATTTGAAGAAGCTGTAGTAGATAACAGTTGTTTATTGGTAGTTTTTTAATAGTATTAACATTTTGTTGGGACTTCCACCAATTTGAAGTGTTGAGAATATCTTCATCAAATATTGTCAGTTTAAGGATCTGATTTTGTCAGGAATTGAATTATTAGTGGCAAGAACCCACTGGGAAGCAGTTCTTTTGCTTGCTTTCAAAGAACAGCTAGAAGATATGCTAACTGATAATAGCATTGTTCATATCAGTGTGGTAAATTTTTGTATTTGACTTGAAGTAAAATCTTCAACTTTGACTTTAGTCTAGAGGTTCATCGGAGTCTGGGGTTGTTGAGTGTTTTTGTGATTTAGCTATTAGATACAGCATCATTGTCAGCATCAGATTCCTAAAATTAGTTTTCATGTGAAATTGTTTGTTGACTTTATCATAGGTAACTAGCTCAACATTAACAAATAGCTCTTTTGCAAATGAAGGAATGGTGAATCTTAAAACTTCCAACAAAACAATATGTTATATGTTATCAGTAAGCACTGCCTCTGATTATAAACATCTCACTATTTGACACTATGGGTTTATCCATTCATCGCAATATAAATAACCAAAACCAAGCTCTACTTTTCTCAAACTCTACTCTTACTCTAACTACTCAAACCCACTGGATTAATTCACTTCACTCTCACTTTGCCTGATCGTATGTTTCAGTTATTGACAAAAATGAGCTCCTTCTATCAAGGTAAACCAGTCTAACAGTGCAGTGCTTTTATGCAGTCAAACTGGCAACCCTACTAATATTCAGCATAAAAGCACTACATTGCTATACTGCTTTATGTTGGCTGTATGTGCTCAATAAATCAACCACAGGATCAGTATTGAACGTGAATTTTTTTTTTTCAGTTCAACTGAAAATGTCGCGCAAGAGTGAATTGTCAGCAGAAGAAGTCCAAGCCATAAATTCCCCAGTCAGAAGGTCGTCGCGTTTGAGCCAAACTAAAGATGTAGCAGGTCCTGAAAAAGCACCAGCTGCTTCAGTGAAAACTAGGCGTTCTTCTGCATCAGAGCAAGAACCTGTTCAGACTAAACCAATAAGAGGAAGACGAGGTAAATATCTAAGTATAATATAACTAATATTTGAAAGTTCTTTATGTATCATAATTTTTTTTGTCAAATTCTGAACTTTTTAACTTTTAGCTCGATTTGACTGATTTTTTCTTGTTCTGGAGTTCTTGATTGTAACCAAGGTTTGTCTTGAATCAAAATGGTGTTTCATTACTGTAACTTTGAGTCACCCTGTGGTGTGAATCCACTTGCGAATCAGACCGCAATGCTTTCCATTATCAAGACCCACCGATTCTGGCTTGTGTAACTCACTGGAGGAGGGTGGGACTAGGAGAAGAATAACAATCTTATCTGACAGCCAGGCTGCAACGAAAGCACTAAGTGCCTGTAAGATTACTTTGAGTCTTGTATTGCAATGCAGGGAGGCTCTGGATTGCGTCGCAGCGAGGCATCCGGTATCGTTAATATGGCTACCGGGGCACGCTGGGATAAGGAGCAATGAGACGGCGGACACTCTGGCGAAGACAGGATCAGCCAGTAAGCTCGTTGGTCCTGAGCCAGCTCTAGGAGTGACCGCGCATAGAGCTAAAAAAAATGGAGACGTGGGTTGCAAGACAACAGAACAATAGTGCGGTTTTTATTTTCTTACTCAAAAATGGCGCATCGAAGGAAAGCAACTCAAATGACACCATTTGTTTTAAATTAAACGGGGAATTCAAAAATAATTTTTATTTGGCAAAAAACCATTGGCGTACCATCTTTTTCTTAAAAAATATCGAAGTCAATACCCTTACGCACGCCACTGTTAAAGCTAAAAATTATTTTTGCATTGAAAAATATGCAACTTTATTAACTTTCACTACTTACTAAATATCAGTCAAATATTTGAAGCGGTTCTGAAAATATTAATTAATTTCCATTTTTTTCATTAAACTTCAAGACCCCGAGTTTTTGTAAGGAAACATTTTTGGACCATAGTTTATAAAGCAAACTAACATTAATTTTTCATGTACATTCACACCCTTAAATATCCGCATATCATTAAGGAACACCCTGTGTAACATCCCTATGAAAAGTTCTTGCTCAGTGGCAAAAGACTCCGTCCTCGCATGGTTGGGACGCCCTGTATACTTCAATTCATTGTCAGTATTTGTGCAAAACGTGACTAATACATTTTTGTTACAGTGAGCCAGGATGCGGTAGAATCAAAGATCCCATCGAAAACTACAAGAAGGAGGACCTCTGTGTCGTCAGAAACCGTCAACGAGAAGCCACAAGAGTCCAAACCCGAAACAAAGAAACCAACTAGAAGGAATTCACTTAGTGATAACACCGAAATCAAGGTTACCCCTAGGCTAACAAGAAGGCGATCAGCATCAGTAGATGATGGGGTAGTGAATGAAAATGCGCCCGTAACTAGGAGCCGAAGACAGTCTCTAGAACCTTTAGACGTGGATGTGGAAGCTAAAAGAGTCACGCGAAGCCGAAGATCATCAGTGGAAACCCCAGAAGAAGCGGAAATTGTGCGCACCCCAGTGAAAAGTACAGCAACTAAAGGAAAGCGAAGAGCCTCAGTTGCTTTGGATCCTATTGAAGAACAAACAGAAAGCAGGAAAAGCGCCTCTCCATCACAAGATATAAAAGAGCTCAGTATTATTCATGAAACGAGTCCCAAAGAAGAGGCAAACAAGTCTAGCACAAGCTCTCCTGAGAAAATACAAACCCGCTCTAGTAAATCGCCTGTAGTAAACGATACAGAGAAACGCAAAACCATCTCTCCTAGAAAAAGTACGAGAAGATCCTCTAGTAAGTCACCTGTGGTCAAAGAGGACGGAACTGGCAGTCCAAAGACTAGAAGGTCGCTGTTCGTCAGCCTTGAAAATGGTGTTCATACAAAGTCAGAAGAACAACAAGATAGTGAGGTTGAACCTCAAAGCAAGATACCTGAACCAAAAGAAGGTCCTGCAGAAATGTATACATCTCCATCAAAACGCCAAAAACTTGAGGAAAATGAAGGAAAGAAAGATACTGTTGAAACAGTTGAAAAACAAAATGGAGAAGTTGTATCTACAAATCATGATATTGACAAGAATATTGAGAACGAACAAAAGCACCAAGAAACTGTCGAAGAATCGCAAGTTGCTGGTAAAACAGATACTGTTGAAAACGCATCAAACAGTCAAACAGAAAATACAAAAGCAAAATCAGCAGAAAATCATATTGGAAATTCAGATGTGGAGGAAGAGAAGGAAAACGTGCTGGCAAAGAGCAATCAAGAAGTTGTTCCTGATAAAGCATCTGTTGCGGACAAGATACTGAAATTGAAGGATGAATCGGTCGAGGTACCGTTGCAAGAGGTTCAAGTCAGGCATTCTCGGATTTCACTGGGTGGTTCACAAAGAGTGTCTAATGTTTTTAGGCCAAAGGATGTTGACTTCAGCTTTGCAGAACCTATGGAAGTGGATGAGTTGTCTATGCTAAACAATACTAAAAGAACAAATATGGATGTGAGTAGGGTTCGAGATTCCTGTGTCGATGTTGATGAGTCAGTAGATGACAGCTTCAAGCTAACGTTAAACGAGACTGTTGATGATTCCATTGCTAACGATGAAAGCGTTTTGGCTGGATCCAAAACCAACTCGCCAAAGATTCGGCTTAGTGAAGAGCAGCGGAAATTGTTGAGCGAAACGGATAAAAATTCCAGTGAAGATGTTGGAGAATGCCATAAAACTTGCGAATCGGATGATTATGAATTTGAAGTTCCTTCAGATGATGAAACAGAATCCAATAAAGTAAATGATGAAAATGCAATACACCAGGAGAAAACGGATGATAAACAGAAATCAGAAGATAGTAAAGTAGATGATGTTGAGGTCGGAAATAAGGAAAACTCAAAAACGGATGCTTTAGTAGACCAAAGTCAAACTAAAATAGATGTAGATCATTCAGTGAGAGAAGTGGATGAACATGATGCAGGAGTTTTGAAAAAGGACAAAGAAGATGAGATAGATTATGAGCAGCCAACAGTAGTTATAGAAGGTTTGTGTGATGAGGTACAATCTCAGGACTCTGAGTTGGACCAGACTGTGAAAGTGTCACGAGAAGAATTGAACGATGACATTAATGTTAAAAAGGTCGAAGTAATGGAGGCAGATGACGCTGAAGTTGATGAGAAGCGAACTGTACTAGATATGCCTCAAGGAAAAACAGATGAAAACGATGAAGTTATGAATGATGACAGTTCGGAAGAAGCTAAGGTAAATAATGCACCTGAAAAGAAGACTGATACTAGTCTTACTTTAGGAAAAGATACAGTTGAAGACGTAAAATCAAAGAGTCCTACTTCCGCTGGTCACGATGAAATTGCCGAGGTTCCTGCTGGTATTGATGCGAAAGAAGCATTAAATGTTTCCGTCAAGTCAACTCAAGGGTCTCCAGTTACTGCTGTTAAAAGAAAGTCGCTCACTATATCGCCGAAAACTGATACTAGTCTTACTTTAGGAAAAGATACAGTCGAAGACGTAAAGTCAAAGAGTCCTACTTCCGCTGGTCACGATGAAATTGCCGAGGTTCCTGCTGGTATTGATGCGAAAGAAGCATTAAATGTTTCCGTCAAATCAACTCAAGAGTCTCCAGTTACTGCTGTTAAAAGAAAGTCGCGCACTATATCGCCGAAAACTGATACTAGTCTTACTTTAGGAAAAGAAACAGATGAAGACGTAAAGTCAAAGAGTCCTACTTCCGCTGGTCACGATGAAATTGCCGAGGTTCCTGCTGGTATTGATGCGAAAGAAGCATTAAGTGTTTCCGTCAAATCAACTCAAGGGTCTCCAGTTGCTGCTGTTAAAAGAAAGTCGCGCACTATATCGCCGAAAACTGATACTAGTCTTACTTTAGGAAAAGATACAGTTGAAGACGTAAAGTCAAAGAGTCCTACTTCCGCTGGTCACGATGAAATTGCCGAGGTTCCTGCTGGTATTGATGCGAAAGAAGCATTAAATGTTTCCGTCAAATCAACTCAAGGTTCTCCAGTTACTGCTGTTAAAAGAAAGTCGCGCTCTATATCGCCGAAAATTGCTGATGAGAATTCTACAAGTGTTAACTTGGGAGAGACATTGGACATTTCCGGCAGATCAGCTGAAGAAGCTCCAGCAACTGTTGCTGAAAGAATGTCAGAAATTAAATCGTCAAACGCTGTAGATGGTGAAGATTCCAAGAATCTTACTGTCTCTAAAAGAAAGTCGGATATTAATTCACCTCAAATTGCTGACGGCAAAGTTTCTGCGAATATCGATGTGCCAGAAGCATCAAACATTTCCGGTATGTCAGCTAAAGAATCACCAGTCATTGTTGCTGAAAAAAGATCAGAAATTATATCACCAAAAATTGCCGATAGTGAAAATGCAAATGTTGATGAATCAGAACCTTCACCAGTGAAAAGCAAACTTGAAACTGATTTACCGGAAATTGATAATAGTCCCACAGCAACTAAGCTGTCTACTTCTGACTCTGAAGCAATTGAAATAGATGATAATAGTACCACTGAAGCTGGAAGTACACCTGATCAACACAAAAGTAAACAAACAAGAAAACTGCTCAAAACTGTTGATAGAAACAGCACGAGATGGGTGAACCAGGACGATCCTGTTACAGTCGTGGATAAATCCGAATCCAGTCCTACCATTTCTAGCAAAATCAATAAATACATAGATTCTAAGATAGCTGATATTCTCCTATCAAATTCCAGCACAAAGGATGATTCTATCTCTGAAGAACCTAGTGAGTCAATGAATGAAAGTGTATTCGAATCAGGTGAAACAGATAGTGATGCCACCAAACGGAAGAAGAATCCGAATAAATCTACAAAACGAGATACTGAGGATGATCATGGTAATGAGGATGAATCTTGCGGAGAAGAGGAATCAGACGAAGAGAACGATTATATTGATTCAATGGCTGAAGAAGGTGAAGAAGACACTCCTTCAGAAGATAGCAATGCTATTATAGATGAGGGAGAGTCGGTTGGTTCAACAGATTCCGAAAAAGACGGAACTGATGAGTACGATTCAAACGATTCGTTCATCTGTGATGATGATGAGGAAGAAAAACTTCTACCAGGTCACGAATTTGATCTAGAAATAGATTGCAGCACGAGGAAAAAACGAAAATCACGTATAATAAACGTAGATAATGAAGATACCGACGTTATAATCATGTCTGAAAAAGGAAAATCTGTGAAACCTAGGAAAGCTAGTAGCCAAGAAACTTCAAACGAATCGTCGAGTAGTGAAAGTAAGTCAGATACTGAAGACGCTATAGTACCTCAAGATAAAAGCGCTGAAAAGGCTGAACCTGCAACTCAGGCAAAGTCTGAAACACCTTTTAGGAGGTCCTCAATAACCATTTTGGAAAACGTGAATGTGAAAGATATCAAAGACCCTGGCATGAGCGAAAGAATACATTCCCTGATGGAATCTTTCACTACAAATCTCAAAGAGGGAGATATTTCAATGAATTTGTCTTTAGAATACATAAATGATGGTATTTCTGAAAGCAAGTTAAAAAAGAGAAAGAGTGAAAGCTCTGAAGAAGGCGAAAGTGACACCAAAAAGGCTAAGGTTGAGCTAGATGAAGGTAATGTTGTTGCAGTATCATCGAAGAAAAGTAAGAAAAAGAAACACAAAACAAGTGTAACCGATGATTTAAAGACAAAAACCTTTTCTTTAATGAGCCAATTAATTACCGACGTTAAGAATAGACCAAAACGATTAGTCAAACCAAGCACAACCATGGAAAGCTCATGGACCGTAGAAAACGCCAAAGCCAAACCTTCAGTGAGTATGATTACCAAAAAAGATATAGAAGAATTTAAGGCAAAGAAAGCACATCCTAAAGATCTTAGGCAGAAGCTTCTATACGACTCAGGCAGGGTGAAACGTGTTGATGCCAAAACTCTATTGAAAAGGTTAGACGGCAGATAAAATGTATTCCATTTATATTTATTGTTTTTACTTTAAATTCGTCATTGATATGTGTTAAGTTTTTCAGTGTAATAAGCATTACAAATAAACACTGTTCATTTTATTACAACTGTGTCTTAGAAAAAATAAACTATTTTCTCAAAGTTACTTGTGTTTGAGAATCTGCAAACATGAGGAATTAGCCTCATTTCTGCGAGTTTCTAGAAAAAGAAGCCGAGAAGGTTCCGTGTTAGAAAATATTTTAAATTTAATGTCTAAACCTTTAATCATTCGCGACCCAATTTTCAATAATTATTTTCACCGCACCCCCCACCCCGTCCTCGCACAATAACAATGTATGTATGCAATAATAAAGTACCTTGAGTATTTCGACGCTAAACTTACCGTACAACCTTAATTATAAATCTTACAACTTACCGAGAATAAGTACATTTATAGATATTTGGAAACGCCGATCTGCTCAGCCGTTCTGTCTGCGCTAAATCTATTGTGAATGCGTATGTTGTAATTTGCGTGTTAATCGCAATACATAAGACTTGGGTCGCTATTTCTGTAGATACGAGATATTTTGTCCGAAAAGTCACTCAACTTTGACAGCCACTGATGCAGATATATCCCAAAGTTCCTCGACGTCTAACCGTTTTTAAATTTTATGTATCTCCTATACATCCTGTATATTTGTACGATTTTGTTCTTTTTGTAGTATAAAATTTGTGGGTCTAATTACTAAATTTTGGGTTATTTGCAGTTTTCTAGAAATTTCCCTTTCCAGGAATCATGTAGTAACTATTTATGTTGATCTGTAATTTCTGGGAAAAATTTTATACCAAAATAAAGCTTATAGAAAGTTATGAACCTCATTTTGACGAAACGTTCAAAAGTGCCTGACTAGCAACACACAATAGCCTCTACCTCCAGAAGTGGCAATCCAAAACCCTATACATAGTATGCCATGTTAAACTTCTTCCTTTGAAAGGATCGTTCAGTGTTTGCTAAAACATACAGTGAATTCCATTTAAAAATAATAAATAACTACTACAAAACCTATTTTTTATTCCATTTATTGTTTGAGAATGGCATTTTTAATGAGACAAATGTCAAATACACGATTTTTGAAAATTCGCGCAAGCACAGATGAAAACAAAATTCAGTTTCGTTTGTATCTTCAGGGCATTTTTGGGTAGCAACTGACTGTAGATTTTTTATAATCTACAAATTTATCTTAATATCTTCCACTTGGACTTCACACCATCAGATATAATAAAAAAACATTTATAAGTGGTACTCAAAATCGACAATACTAACGGAACTGCTAGTTAGTCAGTTGATTACTCCGAGGCTTATATACATACATTACTATGAAAATCACAGTTATTTTTCTAGGGCTGTTACTGCCCTTATGCTTGACCATCAGGGTAAAAGAATTCGTGTATATAGAAGATACGCTTGGTGGTGGGCTTGATGCCGAAGAATCCCAGGAACAATTTTTTAATACCTATTTCGCTAATGACGGAGATACTTTTAACTGGGATGACATTCCATCAAAAGACCTTAGTGGGTGAGCATGATATTTCTATCGTATTTGCCACAGTTTTACTTACGATGTTTTTTAAATCAAGCTTCCAGCTTTCAAAAACTACGAACCAGATGGTTTAGTACGTTATAGTTACTTGCATGACCCGCACCTTCATGAAGCCGAATTTTCCAGGAACTCTGTAGATATCGACATTCCAGCCGGCATCTTTGCAAAATACCCTATACCCGAGGAAGCACATTTAATTTCAATAGGTGCAGAAGGGTAAGTAATAGAAAATAGACAACAAAGTAACTCTGATGTGGCTGCCAGGACATTCAGGTAACGTGGGTAATGAAAGGGCAGATGAGCTCGCAAGAAAAGGATCATCCACACCCTATATAGGCCCAGAACCTGTATTGGAGGTGCCAAAAAGCACAATAACCAAGTCAAAGAATGGGCAAGAAACCACCACAAGGAATATTGTGACTTAGGACCGTATCGTCAGTCGTTCCTACAATTATTGTAGGACGCCTTTATGGCTTTCTTGATATTCATAGTCTTTGCTCTCCTTCAGAAAGGCAGGGTTGTTTCTCGATTTCTACTGCCTTCGTCTTGGCGTCAGCGCTCTTCCATTGTGAAGTTATGCACAATAAGTCCTTGACGCTGCAGTGCCATCGGGAACTTTGGCTCCCGGTAAGGAAAAAAATAGTCGCAGTTTGGTGGTTATGTTATCAGAAGTTAATAATATTTTCCATCTATTTACTGTTTCCCAACCATAAGTGAGGGAATGCAAAAATGTCTATCGAAATACGTTCAAGTCTGCTGGTCGGTCAGCCTGGTCTGCGTATCTATTTATTCGTCTTGTTTTATTTAGGATTACTTGTTGCGATGAGTTTGGTTGTAAATAATTTAAAAATTATTAGATTAGGTTTTTCATATACAAGGTATCAGGGTATTTACGATTGAAAGTTAAAAACAAAAATATTTGATTTGGAATTTTTTTAGTGTCGGAATAACAGCTCAGCTGAATGAATTTGCAGATAAACTTATCCATAATTTCGGTCATTTGCTTGCAAAAAAAGGTTTTGATCCTGCTCAATTACCCAACCAAACATACCACGTAAGTACCTATATTGAACTATTTCTACAGGGTAATTAATAAGAAAGTGGACCTACTGATCTCCAGGACAGAAATAAGTAGATATAAGTTCATACTGAGGGAAACTTTGAATACACAAGTCTTAGGAAATCAAATGGTGCATGTAGCGGTGACCTTGGATTTGACGTTGACAGTCACCTTGAAGATCATTTTAATGGCAAGTTGATTTTCTTAAATGGTAACCCTAATTTTTTATTGCAGAAATAGAAAGCAAAATAAATTTCCTTTAGAACGGTATGAATATGATAGGGGCTAAAAATCACACCTAGAGGTTATTTCAAGATCAATTGTTGCGGTTTCATGGAGTGTTGTGAAGCAGTGGATAGCTGAAAAAATGAGATTATTAAGAAGAACTTTTAATGGGAACATTGCAGGATATGGCACATCTGATGGTGACCTTGATTCTGACCTTGGATATGACCTTAAAGGTCAGTTCAAGACAAAATTGTCGTTTTCTCATGGAAAACCTTTATTTTGATCTCAGCGGTTTAAATAACGGATATGAAATCACACCTAGAGGTTATTCACGGTCAAATGACCTATTTTCGTGGATTAGACTAAAGCGACCGATAATCTTTGCAAGTGAAAAAATAGATCTTGGACTGATTCTTCCAGATAACGAGGTTAGACTATCTCTGTCCATTAAAGGCAAAACAGGTTAAGGTCCAGTTGATTAAACCTATTAGTATGAAATGTTCCTCCATTTAGAGCACTGGGATCAAATTTGAGGGTTTCCATGTGAAAAACTCTATTTGACTTTGAACTCTATTTGAAGGTCAGAATGAAGGTCACCATCAGATGTACATTTGGGTGTCTGCAATTTTCGCATAAAAGGTTCTTTAATATTCCTCTTTTTCCAGCAACAATTGACCTTGAAGTAACCTCTAGATGTAATTTTAGCCCCTATGATATTTATACCGTTTTAAATACCATTTTTTTGCTTTATATTCCTGCAATAAAAAGTGCTGGTTCCTATTTGCAAAATCAACTTGCCAATGAAATGGGGAAATCTTTTGTAATTAACGTTTTTCTAGCACCCTTAGTTTCCGAGATATTAGGGTGTGTCCATACTTTCGGGACACCCTGTATAAACATGGGTCCTGAAATGCTCCATTATTGAGATGCCAGGTCTTAAGCTATAATTTAAAAAAGATGTAATTTCGGAGTAGATGAGGCATTGAGTTAAACGTTCGTACGTGTAGTAACGACACTTTGGCCAATACATACAAAAATGTTCGTGCCCGAGGTTATACAAATTGAATAGAAAATAGGAAAATTTGAACCCTGCATGAGAGAAAAGTAGGTAAATCATGTATTATATTTTAATTAACATGAATCTATTTCTTCTGTAAATAAATAAGTTTGAATATTTGAGATGAAATCCTTTCTATTTCGGAATACGATGAGGATAGTCTAAGAAAATTGTAAAGTGTATCAGGGGGGTAACATCATCTCACAATAGCGTATATTAACAATATTCATGTTTTCTCTTATTCAGTCTCGTCAGTTGCACAGTAATCCTGTATTTCGGAAATTTTAGCACCTTATAGGAACTTTTAATGTTATTTTTGTATGTATTTTCTGCTCTAGAAATATTGCCATTTTTTTTAATCACCCTGTATATGCACTTATTTGCATTACTGGTGAAGATTGTAAATAACATTGTATTGTAGTTTATCTGGACATTTAACTTAACAGAAGGGTGGTTGCAAGATCTAGCCACTATTGCCCGTCTCGACGATGTCATCGCATCTTATAAATCCCAGACCAGAACTTTAAATATAGCCTTACCTTTACAGTTCGACACTTTAGTGGTATGTATTGATTTTATTCTTAGACTTTGGCGGCCACCAAGCCAGATAATTGAAAACTTTTAGTTTTTAGTATATTGCTGAAAATGTCTAAAATTGGCGACTTTAGCTCTGCAAATACAGGGTGTTTCAGTTTATTGTTGCATAACTTTAAGATTCGATAGAACTTTTAAAATTAATTCATAAAGTCTATATAAACATGGCTCGAAAAATGCGTAGCTTGCGAAATACAGGGTGTTTAAATTTACTTTCTAAAATAGTTTTTTTAAATATTTCGATCAATATTTAATGTATAACAGTGAAAATTGGTATACAAGGGTTTTTTGGTACGACAAAACGAATCATGGGCATAGTTTTACTGTAGCCGCTAGAGGGCACTCTCTATTGTACCTGCAGTGTATTAAAATAAAAAAACTGATTTTTCGCACTTTTCAACATAAAAAAGCTCTCTTGTGAATTTTCGTTATAGTTCGATTTTTAAGGTTCGATGCATTTTTAATTATTTATGATAAAATAACGTTAAAAAGTCAGTATCTCGATAATTTTTAGAAGTAAGCTGTGCCTGCAAATATTTTTGAACGCACGAATATTTCCAAACAGACGACATCCAACTCGCTCAGTATTTGTAAGAGTGCATCGCCAAATAATTAAAAATGGTTTTGGAAATCTCCAAAGGGATCAAAACATAAATGTTCGTCAGCGCAGATTTACCCGTATGATTCTGCGTGAGTTTGATAGAGATCCGACCACAAGTGTTAGGAGAGTTTCTGGTACCTTGGGAATTTCAGCAAGCCATGTTCACCGTGTTCTTAGAAATGACCGTAGACGTCCTTACCATTTGCAACCTGTGCAAGAACTACAGCCAGGGGACGGAAAACGAAGAATCACATTTTGTCAGTGGATTCTTGATAGAACTGATAATAATAGGGAGTTTTTAAGTAACGTTTTATGGACCGATGAGTCAGGCTTCACTAGACGTGGAGTGGTAAATTCATCAACATATGCATGCAGTTCGGGAAAGAAATTTTCAGCATGAATTTAGTGTCAACGTGTGGATTGGTATCTACCGTAATCGACTATTTGGACCCTACCTTTTGCCTGCAAGGTTAAATGCTGCGACCTTCTTGGAATTTTTAAAGGCTGAACATGCAAATATGTGGGATGATGTTATCTTAGATTTAAGAAGATTGGCCTGGTTCCAGCTTGATGGTTGTCCAGCTCATTATTCGAGAATAGTTAGAAACTGGCTGGACGAAAATTATCCGGAAAGATGGATCGGCCGTGGAGGACCAGTCGCCTGGGCTCCACGATCCCCTGACATAAATCCATTAGATTTCTTTGTGTGGGGATTTCCAAAAGAAAAAGTGTACCAGACTCCCGTAACCACAAGAGATATGCTAATAGACAGAATCAGGAATGCATGTGATGAAATAAGGCCTTAATTGAATAATGCTATACCACGTTCGATCATTCGTAGATGTGAATTGTGTATTGAACAATTGGGTTTACATTTCGAGCAACTACTTTAGATTTTGTATGTTTGTCCTAACTATCCAATAGCATTTTAGTTGTAAATAATTAATTTAATTTGTTAAAAATAATATTGGAAAATTAAACAAATTAATATTCTGTTTTTTGTGTTTATTTGGAGTTAGGAATTATTGCAGTGTTTAAAAACACAATCTAAACGATCATCTTAATTACTTGTAATGCCCAAATCGAAAATGTAAAAAAATATTATTTTCCCATAAATAATTAAAAATGCATCGAACCTTAAAAATCGAAATATCTCAAAAACGGCTAACTATAACGAAAACTCACAGCAGAGCTTTTTATGCAGAAAAGTGCGATGAATCAGTATTTTATTCAAAAAGCAAAAAATTGCAATAAGAAAAATTTTTCGGTCGTTTTGATACACTACAGGTACAGTAGAGAGCGCCCTCTAGCGGCTACAGTAAAACTATGCCCATGGTTCGTTTTGTCGTACCAAAAAACCCTTGTATACCAATTTTCACTGTTATACATCAAATATTGTTCGAAATATTTAAAAAAAACTATTTTAAAAAGTAAATTTAAACTCTCTGTATTTCGGAAGCCACGCATTTTTCGACCCATGTTTATATAGACTTTATGCATTAATTTTAAAAGTTCTATCGAATCTTAAGGTTATGCAACAATAAACTGAAACACCCTGTATAATTATTGACATTGTATTTTTTATACTACAACTACACACTTATAATGTATTCTCATTCAGAACAAAATTTTCGTATATTCTCAGTAACATACACTACACAAAAAAATTAAAGGAGCAAGAAAATTTTTCATTCAAGCCCATGGACTAAAACAAGGCAAACATTTTGTAAAAAAACTTGCGCTGTCTGCTCTTGCTCTTGCTCCTAAAATTTTAAGGCTTGAAAAATACCTTTTTTAAAGTCCAGATCCGACCATTTTTCAACGAAATACAGCCTCTCAAAAATCACCGAACAATTTGAATTTTTTCCTTGCTCCTTTAATTGTTATGAGTACTGTACTAATTCAGTTTTGAATTCTCCTGATTGGTACTCGCCACCGTAAGTGTTTAATAACGCTCATTGATTCTAGGTCTGACTACAGTCCATATTATATTAGTTTGTTTGAATGTTCAACTTTATTTAATTTAACACCTGACACTTAGCCTGCGGTTTTCATGCTGATAATCCTTTATGTTTTTCTAGCCGCTAAATGAAACTGCATATGTTTGAATTATTGTATACTGACCACATTTACTGACACGACGTTTCGGCTCCTCCGGTGGCCTTTTTGAAGTTTAATTGACAATTACCACCAATTACGATGGCAAAATAAACTTTGTTTAGCTGTCTGCTAGGTCACAGTTCGTTTGTTTTTTCCTTTTCACATGCATATACAGTGTGTTGCTTGATAGACTTTTTAATTCTAATTCCAAAAGTGTATAATACGTCATACTTTGACGTTGCCAAACCTTAGGCCCGTATCGTCAGTCGTCCCTACAATTGTAGGGCGCGTTTATGGCCTCCTTGATTGTCATAGTGCTTTCTCTCCTTCAAAAATTTCTAGATTACACTTGTCCCGTGTCAGCGTCAGCGCTCTCCTATTGTAAAGATATGTTTTCTTTTTAAATTGTAGGAAATTTCAGGCTGATAAAACATGATATAACTCAAATGCAAGTACAATTTGATGCAAATAGATGTTTGTGACATAACCTCAAAATAGAGTTCTGACACGGAGAAGTAGAAAACTATGACAATCAAGAAGGCCATAAAGGCGCCCTACAATTGTAGGGACGACTGACGATACGGGCCTTAGTTATTTCAGAAAAGCAGAATTTCGTAGGTATACACCAATTATATTGAAATTATAATTATGCCATGTTATAGAGGAGAAAAAGTGTGGCTACGTTGATGTGCTTTTAATGTACCAGCAGGTCACCCACGTCCATCGTTCATCCTACAAACGCCAAGACTCCTGTCGCAATACGCCGGCTAATTGTATAGCAATGTAAAAAAGAAAAAACAAACAAACTTGAAAAAAGCCACCGGGGTTGCCGAAACGTTGTGTTAGTAGACAGTAGTTCAAACATACGCGGTTTCACTTAGTGACCAGACAAACATGGAGATTCAACTTTACGTGATAACTTTTTTTTCAAAAATATTGTCTAAAAAATTTCTAAATCTTTAAACGTTTTAGTTTTCATACAAATACGATCGTCATGTCGCCTTACATCATAAAGGTACAGTACAAGGAAAGATAAACAAGGTGAAGATTGACTGTCAGCTCAGCTACAATTATGCAACCTACAAAGTACATTTGGACAAGTTTGACATACGAGACTCTGGGTAAGAACATCATTACACATATACATATGCTCTTGAACGTTTTTGCTAATTTAAACATCAAAATTGCAATTAAAAATGTCTGTGTTTTTTTTTTAAATTAGAATCACCATTTAAAACAATGGACAAGTCTAACGTGGTTTATTGTAATTAAGCATATTTATATTGGTCAAACAGTTAGAACTCTCATAAGATGCATTACGTCTCATAAAAGTGACATTTCAAGTAATATTTTGTTTTGAAGAATATTTTTCTAAAAAAAAAAATATTTTCCCATTTATACTTTTCCATTTCATCTTCAAGATTAAATACTTTTACCTCCGTTTTGGTGGTAGTCTACAGCCTTCTACTATTGACAAACCAAATGTTGAGTATGACTATACCACGTTTGATTTTAACAACTTCGTCATCGATTGAATTTTACTCAAATAAATTTAAACAACTTTATTAATTCATTTTAATGTTGATCAGTAGACCTGTGACCTGTGAAGTTCCTGTTCTCATGCATTCTGTTTTTCCGCCTTTTTGAGATTGCTTGTCTTGAAACAGGATATCATCGTTGTAAGCAATATATTTTGATGAATATTGTAGTTCATTCAATATTTTAGTAGCTTTCATGAAAATCGAAATAAAAATGTTCGAAAGCTTGATACGAACACAGAACAAACTCTCTTTCGGGCCTTCTGAATTTCGAATGCGTTACGGCTGCAATCTTAAGACTTATACATATTTTTGGTCCTTTGGACTTCGACAGAGGTATTACGTGTCTTAAACAGTGGCATTATGTCATGTTTTGCTATTATATAGATTTTTTGTGACATGATGTAGTTTTTTCTACAAGATGTCAAGTTAGAGCTAGCTGTTGTTCACCCTATGTGCACTCGTTCTATAGCTGCACGTGTTGCCTCTGCGTCATCACGCTTCAGCTATCAATATTTGGCTCTAATGTGATGTAACATCTGCTTCAGAGATGGCATTATTGGAGGTCTAAGCTGTAAGTTATATACTTTGACTGGAAGGACACGGCAGTGCATAGGTGCATAGTGAAGATATGAAACGTGAACAAAAGTTATGATATTTTACATTATTTTTTATTTACAGTCATTTAAATTTTATAGAAATTTATTTTGCAATGTCAAGTATTAAATAAGAATCAACACCTATTCCTAATTTTTCTGTGATGTGGCCTAATTACACATAACGTGGGCGCGGTGATGATTCCCCGTAATGCTTCTCAAAGTTCATAAAAAAAAAACGAGGAAAACCGTAATTTACAGCCTTGAACATAACCTCTCTTCAGAAAGGACAACACAAACAACCCGTCTGATACTGCTAATAGATAAACTTCATGGGCAGCATATTCAGTAATAATTTTCTGACATACAAAATATCACTGATTACACACATGCAAACATACACACAATCCATACAATTATCCAGATGCGATATTGCTATTCTGCTACTCAACCAATTTTCTATCATATCCTCTAAGAGATATACTCTATAGAACATCTCGGCATTCTGCAACCAACAACTGACTGGTCTTTAAAGCGTGTCGATGAGTCATTCCTCCACAGATGACGCTTTTGGTGATGTTCACAGCGCTCATAGTGAGCAAAAGTGGAATGAACTATTTGCCCAGTAGTAACTAACTAGTCAACAAGATGACATTTTGTCGTTTTTTTTTTTGACATTATGTAGATTTTTTACGTAATAACCCTGCCGAAGTATCAAGCCAGGAAAGACAACTGAGCCTAGTTTATACCTCTGATTTCAATTGGGCCCTCAAGCCCACAATTGAGATGTTTCCCTAAATAGTGCTAAAATAATATAAACGTGTAAGGGTTACTCACTTCTATTGAAGAAAAGTTCCATTACATTTTGATTGATAATCATTTTGTTCACAGACGTATAACTGTTCATTTTACGGGACAAGGACCAATCGATTGGATCAGCGAGGCTTTAGTAAATTCCCTCAGTCTCTTCCTACATCCTATTATACTTAATATTATTCAGCTTGTTATTAAGAAGCCGATTGGGCACATTGTTGATGGAGTAAATGATGCGATCAGCAATGTTTTTGTGCCCTAAATGTCGTATACTAATAAAGCTATCCAAGTTTCTTTGTTGTATTTTCATCAGATCATTATTTGTTCTGCTCTTGCATTTCAATAGTATGTAAACTTCGTTAATTTATTATCGAAGTAGTGAAAGTTCATAGCAATTGTCAAGACGATAATTTATATTTTATACATTTTATCCATGTTTGTTCATGGGAGAATATTTGTGGTACTACTCATGCCATCTTTCTGCTATATTTCTGTGACACCGCATTAAGGACATTAAGGCTTGATTTTACTACTAAGAACAATTTGAACTATTATTGCATATTAACTTTAAGGATGTTCATGGGACTTTTAGAATACTGTCAATGAAATAGTCGTTCAAGAGATCAATCATCCCACCAATTTTCTCTCTCTTGGGGATTCAAACTGTTGGACACGTTTCCAGTAAAGTGTGCCGAGATTGTTTGCTGAAAAGCCCTCTAGTACCACCGTGCTCACTTGGTATCTTTGATTCTCCCTGTCATTTTGTTGATGGTGCCTTAACGAGTTTGTAGCCAGAGAGTAGATCCACCAACTTTGGGCTATTTTTATCTAGGACTAGGCAAAAACTTCTACTCTGATGATAGAATGTTCCATTAGTCTCGCTGTTAATGTCGCTTTAACGTCGCGTCGTAAGAATTTCGTGAACGCGTCCATGCTATCCGCACGGGTATCACGTAACTTGAAAAGTGACATTATGCCGATTTTTTTGACATTATGCTGTTTTTTTACATTATGTAGTTTTCTCTGCAAGATATTAACTTAGCACTTAGTTGTACGTGTTGCCTAAACGTCATGCAGCTTGTTATCAATCTTTGGCTCTGATGTGATGTAAAATCTGCTTCTGAGATGGCATTACTGGAGGTCTAAGCTGTAAGTTGTATGTGTTGATGATAATTACATTGGGTTCTTGTCTCAAATACACTTAATTGAGATTCAAAGCTAGTTTCGCATTCACTTTTTCTTATCCATTCTGGAAATTACATATACAAACTTGCTGAATTTCAAAAATGAGATAGATAAGAAATAATTATATTCACTGTACACTGTCGAAATACAAGCCATATACATGCTAACAGTAATTACACACAACGCGGGCGTGGTGATGATTTCCCGCCGTTCTCCTCAGTTTTTCGTAGTTTATAGCTTTGAACATAACCTCTCTTCAGAAAGCAGAACATAAAAATAACACGTCGGGCCTAGCCAATAGATATACTTCATTGGCAGCATATTCAGTAATGGATTTTCTCACACAGCAAATATCACCGATTTTAGACACATGCAGACCAATACACATAATCATCCAGATGCGATCTTCCTATTCAACCAACTTTCTTCTCAGAGTTAAAAACTACAGACAAAAACTATTCGGTCTCACAAAACATAGGCAACCAATAATGCGTTTAGTTTAGTTGAATGATTCCCCCTTAGATGGACGTTCACAACGATCCTAGTGAGCAAACGTGGAATGTCTGCTTGCGCCCTAAAAACTACCTAGTTTTTTTTTGACGTTTTATAGGTTTTTTACATGATACCCATGCCGAGCATTGAGTACTAGAATTCACTGATACAATTCAAGCGTCTACATTGGCAAATAGCTGTTGGTTATCGTTGCTTTAAATTTGGCTTGATTTACTGTGAATTGGGTGCTTGATGCGACGGTCAATGTTGAGCCACGGGGTCATCGCATTCGTTATAAAAACTTTAGTGCCCATAGAAAAATACACTCTATTGTCGCTCTTTGCAAGTATTTCCATCGTGATACGGTACCCACATGAAAGAGTACTGAATGTTGACAAACTTGACAAATGAGTTGAACGTTTAGTGTTCTGCGGTGTATGGAATCGCTAACTAATTTACTATAATTATTTATAGGTTTGATGGAACAAAATTGTATTGATAAAAAATATTATACATCATATTTTACATAATCGGACTCGTTATTGGTGGTTGACCCTCGCCTTCGCCATTTCGATCCTCCTTTTCTTCGCAGTCTTTTTTCTCTAGCTCCATCTGCTTGGGTGTCTTGCTTTTCGTTCGCAATTTGACATCGTTTTTCTCAAGTACTTGCTCGCAAATCCGTTCTCTTTCCATTGCTTCCGCTTTCTTCACGTATCTATAAAACTTCTCGTCAAACTCTGTGTTTTGTGCATCTTGTTCTGCCTGGCTGCTGCCGGTCTCCACGCACAAGCTCTCGATCCTGTTGTGTATATCAGCCACTGTGTCCATTCGCTTCCTAAGGTCAGCCTCGCCAGAATAGGTGAGGTCCTCTTTTGGACCATATATTTTCTTGAGGTTCAATTGCATCATCTCCATCTGGACCTGTAAATAAGTTGTTAGGCTTATGTCCGGTCTTACCGCCTCTCTCAAATCTATCACTTAGGCCCGTATCGTCAGTCGTCCCTACAACTGTAGGGCGCGTTTATGGCCTCCTTGATTGTCATAGTTTTCTGCTTCGCCGTGTCAGAACTCTATTTTGAGGTTATGTCACAAACATCTATTTGCATCAAATTGTGCTTGCTTTTGAGTTATATCATGTTTTATTAGCCTGAAATTTCCTACAATTCAAAAAGAAAACATATCTTCACAATAGGAGAGCGCTGACGCTGACACGGGACAAGTGTAATCTAGAAATTTTTGAAGGAGAGAAAGGAGTATGACAATCAAGTAGGCCATAAACGCGCCCTACAATTGTAGGGACGACTGACGATACGGGCCTTAGCAAAGGTGATCCAAATGTTAATGCGGGTCCCACACGATTGGCAAGTGTGTCTCTTACACGATGGGATGAACTTTTGAACCTTTACAACTGAAGGAAAACTTATTCAAAATAAAGAATGCAACAACTTTTTTGAGCGTCAGAAATGAATAGGTAGGTATTCAAATCAAAATATTTCACCACAATCACAGCAAACAAGTAAATAACTGGTTATAACCTAAAACCATCAAATACATGACATCTCGTATCGGAACGTAACGAACCATGCTTCCAACGTTGACAAGAGCCCGAACGTGCCATATGGTGAACGTCGGAGACATGCAATTCGTCAGCGCTCTCCCACACGATGTGGCGAATGGCCATGTGTCCAACGTTGTAAGGCATTCGCCACATCGTGTGGAACCAGTTTAAGGTCAACCTCAAACTGAGTTTTTGTTGCACCACTCAGATTTGGTAACAAATTAGCAAAAATAAAGTTACATATGACAAAATTGCTGTACTATTGTAACACTTAGGAAAATTACCTCTGCAACTATAATTCAGTCGGTAGTAAGTTTTCTTTCACACCAAAGTTGTATGAATAAAAGGCAAACAGGGTGATGTAATGACATGTATTTCTATTTAAACTGATTCAAATTAATGTCTTCCTTGTACCATTTTATATTTGGCTGGTGGCTAAACTACGGCTGTTCTTTCTGAAATTATCATCACGCGAGCTTTTTACAGCTTTGAAGAACTTCCATATCCTCAGTTTTTAACAAGATGTTGACAGGCAGTGGTTAGTATACCCTATTTGACGAGTATGCATCACGGTAGAATGACAGCTCATTATCTAGTAATATCTAAAATTCCCCATATCGGCACAGGACACAATTCTGACGGATCCGTCAACTTAGGTAGTCAGAGCCGTATTTTGATTTATTTTTTTGTACGCTACAGATTAATTTTGTACTTGCTAACTGCTTTTTTATTTAGAAAAGTTCGTTTGTACACAAAAAACAAAACGTCACAAACAAGTTTTTCTAGATTTACACCCGATTCATTATTGCCAAAGTCGCAGTCTCACACAAAAATGTCACTTGCTGATCAGCTATTCACCTCGGTAGACGTCAAAGCGTGATGAGTACTCGTGAAATAGGGTGTAGGTTAACTCATATTAATGTCAAACTGGCAAGTTGACATTTTAGTTTAGGAAATCCACCTTAACCAGAAAAATTCTTTGAGCTTTACTGCTTGTTTAAGCTCCACTCAAGTTTTATGTGCATCTGATG
Source organism: Acanthoscelides obtectus (assembly GCA_963669975.1). Lineage (NCBI taxonomy): Eukaryota > Metazoa > Arthropoda > Insecta > Coleoptera > Chrysomelidae > Acanthoscelides > Acanthoscelides obtectus. The sequence goes on from CAVLJG010000010.1 coordinate 15,423,241, forward strand.
CAACAAAGATATGGAAGTTGAGATTCAGCTTAGCTCAAAGTTCACGTTAGCAAGGCGAAACGAATCTGTATGTTGCCAGGCCCAAATTTGCGTCAACATTCTTTTTTGTTTTCTTTAAACGAATTCCACTTCTTTAAAAACCTTCGAGCTGAGGCCAATGATTGGATTGGAGCTGCTCGATTAGCCTTAAGGGTTCTTTCTTCAATGTCGCCATCCGTACTAACTGTTTTATTAAGATTGAGCCCAAGGTACACCCTATTTCACGAGTATCCATCACGCTTTGACGTCTACCGACGCGAACAGCTGATCCGCAAGTGACATTTTTGTGTTAATCTGCAACGTTGGCAATAACGGATCGGGTATAAATTTAGTAAAATTTGTTTGTGGCGTTTTGTTTTTTGTATGCAAATGAACTTTTCTAAATAAAAGAGTTGTTAGCAGGTACAAAATGAATATGTAGCGTACAAAAAACCAAAACAACATTCGGCTCTGTCTACTTGGCGTTGACGGATATGTTAGAATTATGTGTCCTGTGCCGATATGGGGAATTTTGAAATATTACTAGATAATCAGCTGTCATTATACCGTGATGTATACTCGTGAAATAAAGTATATCGTGTTTGATCGAGGACAGGGGTTAAGACTCCATTCTCGACAAGCTTGATCTGTTTAGGGTACGTTCAAGCTCGCCCAAATACAATACGTTCTGTTTTCTGCTTATTAAAAGTAAGCCCCCACCTATAATAGTATTCAAATATTTCTTCCATTGCCCACTTTACTCTCATGATGGCTGTGTTTTGCTGTTTGGATTCATTTAGCACGCATAAAGCATCTGCGTTTTGGCACATTGTTGGTGGTATATTTTTGTTTTAACATGATTGTTTTTATAGCATTGTCAGGGATGTCCGTATGTTGTAACATAAATACTTACTTTAATCAAAACCGTCGGTCACACTGTTACCTGACCAACCAGTCAATCATCGGACTGTACATTGTCACGGAGCTTGGCACGCTTCCGTGATCCTCGTATACGTGAAATTGTCTAATTGCCTCGACCAGAACGTTCGAACAAATGAGAGGTGACGTGAGCTTGACTCTGGTGCCATCGGGAGACAGGAATGTCTGCTGCAGTTCACGATCTGTGTTAAATACTCAATTGTGTTGTCCAAAATGATTCTCTCAACCTTTTAGCTAACATTCCACTAAAATTTGAACTCGAAGCTGTACAGCTTTCAACCACAAGCCTCTTCATGTTCGGCTTCAAGGAGTAAACTGAATCGTGATCGTGTGAACCGTCCGCGACCCTTGAATGGTTCACTTTCCTCCCTCCACTCAAGACAAAGAGCCACGACAGAGAGACCGAAAACGTGCCACAAGGTCATTTGGCCCATGAGAACGTAGTTTTATTGAGTATTGGTAATCACAAATACCGCATTCGTAAACACTAACGTTAATCTTATTTGACATTCAAATCAATGATTTGTATGATAAATTAATTTCAACTAAGGTTAACGTTAACGTTTATGTAATTGATGTTTGCAATTGCTCTTCATCCACATAACTTTACAAACCTCTAAAATCTCCCTGATTATTTCCAAATTCACAGCCGCATAGCAGTTCGGTCGGACCTCTTTCAGTATATTGCTGAGCGTTTCCAAAGCTTCGTACCTCTTCCTTTGGATACCGTACTGGCTATCAATGTCTTTTTCGTAGAAAGACTGGACTCTGTACAGCTCGCTAAGTTCCAAGATAATATTGACGTACTGAATAGGAAAGTCTCTCAATGTGTAATACAGTCTGGCTCGTTTCAACCATGTGTGGGTATGCGAGAATAAGGTACGAGCATCTTGGATGCCCACGATCTCCTTTGCTGGTACATTTGGTAACTGTACTTCCATTCCAGTGAATTGGTATTCTGGGATTTCGCTAGCCGGTGTTGTCGGTGTGCTATGTGGGTTTTCATTTAATGATTTTTCTATAAGTACCTTTTTGCTGGCACTGAACAGATGTAGACCGTAGTTTACCTAGAAATAAGACATTTATAAAACATCAGTAGGTGACCACATAGTAAAGTGACACAACGGCTTCAACCTGCTTTCCATAATTGATGTCCAACTTCATTGATACCAAAGCACCATCATACTGAGGAAAGTAACCTTCAAAATTCCAAAATCGAGATACTAAGTGACATCTACTCACTAAAAACCGTATTACTTTCTGTCGCTTTGTCTGTCTGTCGTCTGTATAGTCCGTCGTCTGTCCGATAATCTTTGGCCTCTCTATAACTTGAAAAGTACAGTTGGA